>JAOQMR010000211.1:20134743-20145393 GCA_027563865.1 Erythroxylum pelleterianum | reverse complement strand
CGAATGCTACAGATGAGTGCATTGTCTGTTCCCTCCTGAGCATTGTTATGGAGCCATTGAATCACCGACATGTTATCTCTTTAATATGTATGGTTGTTTTTTCTAGTTCTACACCTCTCTATTGTCATATCTTTGGACTAAACCATTCAAAGCTTGAAAACACTCTCCAATCTATCAACTATTTATCAAAGGAGTGATGTTTGAAAATAAATAAATATATAGCACTAGAAGTTAATATAAAATTTTACTAAATAATAAATTAGTTTAACTTCTTTTTCTAAATTTACCATAAATAAAGAAGAATGTATAATGTTTATTTCACAACCAAATTATTATTCTTTATTTCCATATCTTCAAATAATGTACAATTTTTATTGTAAATGACATGATAAAGAAGGGAGACGAGAGAAAAGATTGATTCAAATTAATTTTTAAAGATGAGACGATTAAATTAAAAATTAATCATATAAAACTACGTATTTGAATATGTTTAATTTTTTACATTTAAAAAGAATAAATAATCAACTAATTATATTTTCTTATTTTTAAATATTTTTGATGAATATTATTTTTTAATATTAAATACTTTTTCGTCGTCAAAGAGGGTCAATTCAGAAGAAACCAATTCTCGGAATTGTTTGATGAGATTACCTAACTCGAGGGAAAAATGGCCCGGCAGACTTCAGTCATGCTTGAAGACCCTATGGCCTATACTCTCATACGTCAATAAAACAAAACATTTCCACAAATAAAAAATTTCCACAACCCCCTGCTCACTTTGCAACTGTTGAAACTTCAGAGAGACTTGGTCCAAGTTTCAAAGTCTTTAGCCGTCAATTGCCGGGAAAAGTTCAATGCCGGGAGACTAAGGATGTCAATGGCTGAGCCGACTCTTGGCCGATTTATTTAAGGGTTGATCGGAAGCCGGTCGAATTACGGACGCTTTGGTCCGGTCTATCCATTTTTATCTTCTTCTTTTTTTTAGTTTATAAACCGAAGTTTGTTTTTGTTATTTCGGTCGGATCACAGGTCAGTATAAATCGACCGTACCCAACTCATAATCAAATCGAGCCGAATTATGCCCAATCAATTCGTGCCAAACCGGCCAAGATTAACATCCTTAAGAAAACTTGCCTGAAACTCCCTAAAGCTTGCATCTTTGTATTTGTGGAGTTGCCTTTTCCAAGTCTTTCATCTTATTTTCACAATTCCTATAGGAAAACAGTATCTGGGGTAACCACATTTTCAGGAATCTTCAAATTATACAAATCGCAGCATTATCATGGACACTTCCTCAACAGAAGCCAAGCTCGCCAACGCAAAGTCCGTCCTGACTACGGTGGCTTCTGTAGCCGGAACATTGATGCTTGCTCGATCAGTGGCTCTAGATTTTTTGCCGCGTCAATTTCAGGATTATGTTTTCTTTAATATTTACAGATTTTTCCGTCGTTTCTCGACCCAACTTACCATAGTCGTCGATGAATACGATGGATTTGTCAAAAATGAAATCTACGACGCTGCTAATGTTTACTTATGGAGTTTAATTTCTCCATCGACTCAAAGACTGAAAGTGACCAAACCTGCGAAAGAAAATGACTTCACCGTGAAGATGGAACAAGGTGTAGAGATAGTAGATGTTTACCAAGGTGTGAAATTTAAGTGGGTTCTTGTTTGCAGACAAGTTGAGAGAAGAAACTTACATAATCGTCGTGATTTTAACGCCTCATTGATCTCAGAAACGAGGTCTTTCAGAGTTAGTTTCCCTAAGAATCACAAGAACATGGTTCTTCAATCTTACTTTCCTCACATTGTTAAAGAAGGGAAATCGATAAAGCGAAAGAAGAGAACACCGAGAATTTTCACAGTTGACTACAACAACAGGTATGGTAATCCATGGGGAGCTATGAACCTTGATCATCCTTCCAATTTTGACACTCTAGCTTTGGATATGAAGGTTAAAGATACGATCTTGAAAGATCTTGAAATGTTTGTGAAAAGAAAAGACTATTACGTCAAGGTTGGTAAAGCTTGGAAAAGAGGTTATTTGTTGTATGGACCTCCAGGGACTGGTAAATCGAGCATGATCGCCGCAATGGCTAATTACTTGAACTTCGATATCTATGAATTGGAGTTGACAGAGGTAAGGTCCAATTCACACCTTAAGAGATTAATTTTAGCCACTGCCAATCGGTCCATTCTGGTGGTTGAAGACATAGATTGTACCATTGAGTTTCATGATCGATTTGCAAAATCAAGAACTGCACAAACTCGAAGAAATCCACCAGAAAACCAGGTTAGACTTATCATTACGCACATGCATTCTGATGCGCTTTCGTATTAATGCTTTTCTTGCTATGGTTCATTTGAATTGTAATTTTATTAGGCTAATGGGTTATGCTTCATGTTCTACCTTGATATCGGAACTTTGAGCAGCAAGCAGCCACAGTTAACAGTTTTGATTACATGCTTATAGCTGACTTTAACACCAGCAATTTCCAATCTACAATAACAACTGTGTAAAACAAACTTGCTTTATAACTCTGTTTTGAGTGGTGTTGGAAGCTGTTAATCAATCTATTGCTTGACGTACTTGAATTTACTGTTAAATGGTGTTACCAATAGCTTTTCTTCCTTCGGCAGGTTACATTGTCAGGATTGCTTAATTTCCTAGATGGGTTATGGTCAAGCTGTGGAGATGAGCGGATTATAGTGTTTACCACTAATCATAAGGACAAGCTAGACCCAGCATTGTTGAGACCAGGACGCATGGATGTCCATATCCACATGTCCTACTGCACACCACACAGTTTTAAGGTTCTTGCTGCTAATTATCTTGGGATTAAAGATCACAGATTGTTTGGAGAAGTTGAAGATTTGATTCGAGCAACTGAGGTCACCCCAGCAGAGGTGGCAGAGCAGCTGCTGAGGAGCGATGAAATTGTGACCGTCCTCAACGAACTAGTTGAATTCCTCATATTGAAAAAGAAAAAAAATGAGGAGACAAAGGCTAAAGTAAAACAGGAGGAATTTGCAGTTGAAGCAAAAGGAAAAAGTGTGGACAAAGATAACAAAGTTGATGACGAAGGAAAATCTGTTGGTAGTTAGTCTACTCTGTTCAAAACCAATTTTCGTCCTTCAATTTCTCTTAACTCAGTTAACCAGCCCATTATATAGAGAAGAACATTTTTTGTTTTGATAATTTAATATAAGAAGGCTGTATATGTCTCGAGGATTGTGCCAGTAGCTAAGCGGCTATTTGTTTCTATTTGTTTTTCTTCTGTTTTTTATTGCCGTTAAAAAACAGGTAAGTAAAACGTGTTTAGTTCACTCTATTGTGATTTTTTGTTTCTGAAAATAAAAAAAACCATAACAGTTTTACAGAAACTAGAAAACATCGTTTCTCTGAATTTTGATAGCATGTTTTCTTCAACAGAAAAACAACATATCCCTATTTTCTACCTCGAATAATAATAATAATAATAATAATAAAAGTACAAAATTTATAATAATAATTAATAATTGATAATAATAATAATAATAAGATAATTAATTTGGTATAATAAAATTAATAATAGTAAGTAGAAAATTTATAACAATAATTAATAAAAATAATAAAAATAAAAATAAAAATATTATTATTAATAAATAATAATAATAATAACTTATTAAAATTACAAATTAATAATAATAATAATAATAATAATAATAATAAAATTAATAATAATAAATAATAGTAATAAATAAATAAATAAAATTAATAATAATAAGAATAACTTATTAGTAATAATAATAATCATCATAATCATAATAATAACTTTTTAAAAATTAATAATAATAATAAGAATAACTTATTAAAAATTAATAATAATAATAATAAATAAAATTAATAAGAATAAGAATAACTTAATAATAATAATAAATAAAATTAATAAGAATAAGAATAACTTAATAATAATAATAATCATCATCATCATCATCATCATCACCATCATAATCATAATTATAATAATAACTTATTAAAAATTAATAATAATAAGAATAACTTATTAAAAATTAACAATAAAAATAAATAAATAAATAAATAATAAGAATAACTTAATAATAATAATAATAATAATCCAAACATATTTTTATTTTCAGCTTTTTATTAGAAATCTCAACTAAAAAGTTTTTGTTTTCAGTTTTTATATTGTAAATCTCAATTAAACAAGTTTTTTTTAGAAAAAAACGAAATTAAAAATAGATAACAAAAACTAAAAACAACAACAGAAAAACAAAATTGAACCAAGTGGAATACTGCGCTAGTAGGGTGTTTTTTTTTTCAGTAGGGTTTGGTTGTTTTATTGTCCTTTGTAAGCAAAAAAAAAAAAAGAAACTTACTGGGCCTACATCTCTGATTTATAAATTTTGTTAACTACTTTTCTCAAGAATCGGCAAGTTCTTTAAGAAAACCGTAAAAACCGATTGGTTTTTCTCGTGAGGAATATAAGCAGAAATGGGATCAACAATTAGCCTAGTTCGCTTTTAATCTAATCAAATTGGTTGGTTCGGTTTTAAAATCATTATATTCGAATATTAAAAAGATATCCATTCTTTATAATTTGCAATTTATAAAAGCCGAAAGCTTTAGGCCAAAAAGTCCCGAATCATTCTTTAGAAACATCTCATAACGCACACATGTTTAGCATATTAGACAGTCTCAAGGACTTGTTGGACCAATTTAAGACATATAATATGGTTAGTTCTCGTGACATGGTCTTAGTTCAATCATTAAACTTTAATTTAGAGATGAGTTGGACTACGTTAAGCTGCAGGTAGCACTACTTCTTTTCTCTCAAATCCTATCTTACCTCTGTTTTTCAAATTAAGAAAATACTTAGTTATATGGATACTGAACTACAAATCAAGTGTTTATCGAAAACTGATGAGAAGTCTAGGTGACAAGGTGAAGCCTAATAATGATAAGCATCAAACAAAATGGACAACTTAAAAATCATAAAAGTCGAAGAAAAACCAAACCACTTTTATAACAATATTGATAATGATATTAACCGTAAAAGAGCACTAACTTAAAAGTGTATTTTTTTTATCTGATTGTTATATATATATAGTACATAATGCAATATACAGTCTTAAATACATAATTTTAAAAACAATATTAATTGTATAAAAATTTACATATTAGATTAATAATTTATTAAATAATGTTTAAATTAAACTTTATATTAAATAACTAATATTCATAATAATTTAGATTATAATAACCTAGTTAAAAGTATACTTGACGTAATATATTATATAATAATTGTAATATATTATATACTAATTTTAAAAATAATATTAATTATATAAAAATTCAAATATTTTATTTAGATTATTAATAATTTTATAATTAATATTGTTTAATTTTTTATCAATTATTAATATCTACATATAATTTAGATTATAATGATCGATAATGATGAAGAACGTAAAAGAAACGCAAACAAATGATTATGTTCAGCTCCATTTCCTTTTTCTTGACATACCAATGGCTCGCTATAAATAGAGCTCATGTGACGAGGAAACCCTAACAGCAGCCCTAGGCAAATATAGGTCTTGTTCTTCGACTTAAAGGAGACCAAAAGGTGAGAGCCCTATCACTGCGTAAAAATCATGGCTTTCACTCTCGTACGATATGCACGGATGCTGCCATCATCGACCTCTTTGCTTTCATACTATGCTTCCTTCTCCACATCGATGATGCTGCTACGAAACGCTTACAAGGAACTGGTTCCCGAGACGCTTGAAGAGTATGTTCTCGACAAGCTGAGCTCATTTTTCTCACGTAAAGCCCCACCATCTCAGTCTACCTTCATTATTGACGACTATTGGGAGTGTTTCGACCGCAACGAACTCATTAAAGCTGTAACCTTGTACCTGTCCAGCAAGATTGGTCCCAAGAATAAGATGGTAAAAGTGGGTAAATTCAGGAAACAAGAGGATTTGACGACTGGCCTTGTTCGTGGAGAGGAGATTGTCGACAAGTTTGATGGGATTGAGGTTACTTGGAAGCTTCTTAATGACAACGACAATGAGAATAGTGGGCGGCAGAAGCGTTATGTTAGTGACGCGGATAGTTACTTTGAGTTAACCTTTGAAGAGAAAGATAGAGATATTGTCTTGAAGAAGTATTTGACTCGCATTCTACAAATTCATGAAGCTACCATGAACAAAGGACAAAGGGTTCTACAGCTCTTCACGAAGAAAAATTACCGAGGAAGTTGGACAAGCCTTGATTTCGATCACCCATCCACATTCGACACTCTCGCCATGGATTATGATTTGAAGAAGGCTATAATGGATGATTTGGACAAGTTCTTGTCAAGAAAGGACTTCTACAGAAGAGTTGGCAAGGCTTGGAAGAGGGGTTATTTATTGTATGGTCCTCCTGGTACTGGGAAATCAAGCTTAATTGCAGCCATAGCCAATTACTTGAAATATGATATTTATAACTTAGTGCTTGGAAGCGTTACTTCAGATAGTGATCTAAGGGATACATTACTAGACACAGGCAATAAGTCCTTGATTGTTGTTGAGGACATTGACTGTAATCAAGAAGTCTGGAACCGAGACTTGTCAGATGATGATGACGAGTATTACGATGATGATGATAATGACGAAGAGAAATCTTCCAACAGCCCTGGCAATTCCAACTACGATTCCAGGGTTAGTGACTTGTTAAAAGCTCAAAGCTTTAGTTTTAGATTTATCTCTTATTATTGATCAAATTGCATAAGTTGCAAATATTTCAATGTGTTTTGTCATTAATTAATTAATTACTGTTTCTTTTGTTTGCCCTTTTACATTGGAGAGCAGTTTACCCTGTCAACTCTTCTCAATTGCATGGACGGGTTGTGGTCAGTGTGTGGAGATGAGCGTATATTTGTTTTCACCACAAATCACAAGGAACTGTTAGATCCTGCATTGCTTCGACCAGGTAGAATGGATATGCATATTCACATGTCTTATTGCACTACTCAGGGCTTCAGAGTCTTGGTCGCAAACTATCTTGAGATAAAAGAGCATCCACTCTTTGAGGAGATTGATGATTTAATAAGGACGGTAGAGGTCACACCTGCAGCTTTAGCTGAAGAATTAATGAAAAGCGAACTTCCTGATGTTGCTCTTGAAGGAGTTCTTAGTTACTTGAAAAAAAAGAAAATGGAGAAAGACACCAAAAGAAAACTTGGAAGAGAAGGTGGACGACAAGAGAAGAAGATGGAGAAAGCTGCAGAAAAAGCTGGGTAAGAGAAGAAGATGAGATAGAAAATTTTGAAGAGGAAAAGATGGAAAAAGATTGAGAAGGATAAGAAAGCGAAATTGTGCTCTGGAATTGTTCAACAATTATGATCAAATATTTGAAGTTCTACTCTTGCTTTTTCTAAACACTTGAACAAATTTTGTGAAGCAAATTTAAGGACGTGTAGTGATGATTTTAATAAAGCTAGTTTCTGATTTTTTTTTTCAAGGCAAGGTTTACATTTCTCTGTGCATAAATCCTCCATTTTTATCACATCATCAAACGTTAATTTTCTTGTCAACCCTTTCTTAGATCTTCAGTTGTCAAGTTTTATATTATCAATTGGTGTTTTAATGTCAATGCATCGTAAACAGTTATGCAGTCCTTCATGTTCATCCTTCTTATTTTATCATTTAAATTACTATATAATGCATTTTGCAATCACCTAACATTTTATCTTTGTAACGTAATGGTGATTCTTTCTGCTGGTCTACTGAAGCATTCATTTGTTTATTTTAATATCTAATTTCCTAAAGATAGATAAACTCATCTCATGGAGTGATCCTGCTAAGTCTCACCCTTCATGCTCGAAAAGACGTTATACATATGTATATTGCGGTTGTTTAATAATTTTCCTTTTGAGCGCAAGAGTTTATTTGGATCTCATGTATTTCATCTTGATGTTAGTGTTCCCAAGATTCTGAAATTAGAGAGACACATCATGGATGATATAACTCTGTTTTCTAGCTAGTGATGAGTTAAATGAGAATTATATGGATTGGGAAAGATAAGTTTTAATACTTATAAGTGACAAGTACTTAACTTTACTTGGAATGATCTGTTGCTACTTAAATAATATCATCTTATTAATTAGTTGATATGCACGAAGATTTGATATGGGTTAGATTTTTGGGAAGTTAAAAAAAGAGAGATTTTAGGAGATTAGAAAAGATAGAATCAGAATAGGAAAGGATATGTTTTAATTGGTTGTTCCTTTATTAAATATTCAGCACCTATTTATAACAATCTAAATCATCCAGGAAACAAATAATCTTGCACCCTAATTATCTAATCCACTCCTTATAGGGGCCTAGAAAACAAGATACATAAACAAATCATAAAGATCGATTCTTATGACAAACAACAAAACAGAAGCAAATAGTAACAACACTTCCTAGCTATATGTTGCATACTTCATGCAACCTTAAAACCACGATCCACTTGGCCCACTAAAGAACCCACGTAGCATGGGCTGCCATGGGCTAAAGAGAACGTATCATTTTTTTTTATAAAGGAAAAGAAAACGAGACAAATTATAAAATACGTCTAGGGCGACAAGTCCCCTAGCAGGATTAAAAGACACTTTATAAGTGTAAAAAAAAGAGAACGTATCATTAGTCAACATAAATGTATAAATTAGCAATAAGCTATTAAGTTAATCATTGCTTATTAGAGTCACCTCATTTGAATTTGAACATAGTCACTAAATCCCAAATGAATTCGACGAACTTTCCAATCATCACCGTAGAACAATCTTCCCTACTCTTTACACACAACAAATTGCAGCTTCCTCCTGAAATGACCGATGATAGAGTAGCTCAAACCATATATTCTTGGTTGGATGTATCAAAACCTGGGATGAGATTCACATTTTAATATGCCCTGCAACTAGGGTGCCAATCATAAGTCAAAAGATCATGAAAACTCATTGGCACAGAAGTAGCTTTCCCATGACAATGAAATTTCTCGACCTGTGAGCTGAACCTTTTATAAGTTGAAAAAAGATATTGGTTCTTTTTTATCCATCAATCTGTAAACTTTGGTATCCAAGTTCTGAACTTCTGAAACTTGGGCACCAAAACCATACTTCTAGGTTCTCTTGATTATGGCAGTTGTTGCTTTCTCACGATCAGGCTTTATACCTTCAACACAACATCTAATTTCTTGGTATGTTTCCTTCTTCACAACGTTGATGCTGCAAAAAAAAAATACTTACAGGGAACTGGTTCCTAAGAATCTGAAACGGTATGTTATGCACAAACTGAGCTACTTTTTTTTCTCGTAGAGCCGTAAAATCTACTTATAGCTTCATTTTTGGCGACTCGTGGGAGTTATTCGACTGCGATGAGCTTATTGAAGCTGTAACCACTTACCTGTTTGATAAGTTCGGCCTCAAAAACTAAGAGTAGGTAAGTTAAAGAATGATCACGGATTGACCTCTTGCTCCTGCAAAGGAAATTGTTAACAATTTTAATGGGGTTGACTTTACTTAGAGACTTCTTGGTGAAAAAGTTTGATCGTGATGATGTTGGTAGGAAGCAATACTTATTTTGAGTCATCATTTCATGAAAAACGTGGAGACGTAATATTTAAGGATTATTTCATTCACATCCTTGACATTCATGAAACCATGAAGCAAGAACAAAAGTCCCTGAAGCTTTACACTAAAAGAGGTCGTGGCAGTAGGCCAATTATCAATTTCAACCATCATCCATCCACATTTGATAATTATGAGCTGAAGAATTCCTTATGAATGATTTGGAGAGGTTCTTGTCAAGGAAGGAATTTTACAGGAGAGTTGGGAAGACCTGAAAGAGAGGCTATCTATTAAACGCCCCTCCTGAAAGTAGGAAACCAAAATTCATCGCAGCCCTGGGCAATCACTTGAAATACATGTCGGATAATTTGTCCTTTAACATAAAGTTGGACAAATATTAATTGTATTTTTTAGTTTTTAAATGAATTATAGGTTAAATTACATAATTTGATTCAGATAAAGATAATAAAGTGATTCAATAAATGATCTTAGATTAATGGGTCAAAGTTCGTATAGAAAATGTAACACCCCACTCCCGCGTGACCCAAACCTGATATCGTTGGTGATATCTGAGTTCGTGCCCCGCAAGGGTGGCGTACTATATCAGTCAGTCGAAACTCAGTATACATTTTTTTTTGTAAAAGCCATTCATACGTGCGGAAAACAGTAGACAAGTTGAGCCCACGTTAAAAGGAAGCAGTTTCAGTTATTACAATAACCATACAATGTACAAAAAGACATAACCAAAATTGGGCCTACTATAAAGACAAAGCAGTTTACAACGATTGCGGAATACAATTTTATGAAACACTAATACAGACGAGAACTGATCCCGACCTCTACCTTTCACTTGCCTATACTCCCGTGTCTAACGGGGTACTCTTCAAGGCCTGAAAAATAGATGCAAATTTTAGATGAGTTTTGCGAACTCAGTGAGGAACCATCATCCATGGTTCGTCCAATTCATGCATCACACAATAAAATTTCAGTAATAGCACAGTCAGAAATACCATATCAATATATAGAAGCAGATCACAATTTTAGAAGGCAT
>JAOQMR010000211.1:20123390-20134643 GCA_027563865.1 Erythroxylum pelleterianum | reverse complement strand
AAAAAAATTTAAGCGATATTCGTTAATATATGATTCGTTCGGTGACGAGTTGGGTTCCGGAAACGGGTCCCAACAATTTTGGATTCTTTGTTTGCTCCAAAAAAATATTTTGTCACATTTTAATTTGTTCCTCTGTTCAAGTAGATTGCAACAATATAAAGAATGCCACCACAAGAAGCTACACACCTCCTCACGGGTTATCAAAACCCTAGTTACAATTGTTTAGAGGAAGAAGACGATTTAAACGTTGTTGTTTAGCTTCCAAGCAAAACAATGTCTTTTATTCCCGAAAGGACGGATACATTGTGTAGCCACACCAACACACATGTCAGTTGCCACATCATCACACATCTTAGTCATTTGCCACATCATCAAGCATCCTAGTTAGCGCCATGTCATTGTCCTAATCAACGCCACATTAACACATTAGTGACATGTCATTACCTCCACATTCCGCAGTCTCATTTGTCCATATGTCACTGTATACTTTGTCCGTGTGTTAGCATCAACTCTCTCCTAGTTTGGTTTAGACCCACTAGTTCAGTTTGGTTCAAAAAAAGTTGACCAACAATTTGATTACTCGGTTTAGCCTATTTTCTTTCAGTTTCCCTACAAACATAACTAATTCCCAAAGTTTTTTGATGTTCCTAATTTAATTTTGAGGTCAGAATAATCAAATTCCATCTCTGTAACTAAGTTTTCATCTCTTTTATTATCTTCATTCATTATGGATGTCTTTAAACTTCCCCCAACACACTCTCAACCCGATTAATATCATCTTTGATGGTTAAGGAAATGTGTAGCTTCCTTAAGAGGAGACTCCTTTGGTGTATTGTTAATAAAGAAATACTCAAACCTACCTAAAAGAAAGATAAAACATTAATGTATTCACTGAACGATTGGTAGCTTAGGATGGAATGAATCATCAAATCTTAATATGGTTTCAGAATACATATGCCAAAGCCATTAAACTTGAATTTTGACATTTTGAAAATACTTAAGAGGTATGAATATTTTTGAAAAACTATTACTCTATATCTGATGATGTCCACCAATTTCAGTTATATAGGATACTCCATCAAATACAACAACCTAGATAGATAAATACATAGTTATATGTCTAAATTGTAAGACCTTTGGGATCAACTAGCACTTGGTGATCTTGCCTCGCCTAGACCTAATGCCACTGTAATCTACACAAATCTTCATAATCATCAACATATATGACATTTGTTGATGACTTTTAAGGATGATTTTGAATTTATTCACAGCTCTATTATTTATAGAAGAACTGTACCTATTCTCAACACTATAATTAAGGAGCTCATCTTAGAGGAAAGTCACCTCAATGCATTCTGTTTGGAAAAAATTTGTCTCATTTACTGATAGTGTTCATGTAAATCATAACTCTTCTTAAACTATTCATAAATTAAATAGGAAGTTCAATAAGGGATCTTGCATCTACTGCAAAAAGCCAGGACATTGCATCTCTAAATGTAAGAAATGGCTCAAATAGACCTCTAGAAAAGGTAATTCCTCCAAGTCCCTTCAGCTTGCGCCCACTACTACTATTGTTGCCACTAAGGTACTAACAGAGAGTGCCTATCCTAAATTCTATTTAAAAGATCTTTATGCCCTTCTTTAACAATTGTAACTAGATTAAAATAATCTGCAGCAATGATAATGCCATAAAATACAAAGATACAAACTTCACCAAGTTCCTTGGTCAACAAGGGACCAACATTTAAAGATTATGTCCAAACATATTTTAACAAAATGATCGAGCCAATTGCAAATGTAGCATCCTATTACTTGTGAGAGGGTTAGAATGGTAATTGTGAGTAATTAATGATAGTTGGAGATTCATTTTCATGTTCATGCATAAATTGCTATATACTTATACATGGTTGTTGCACATGAAAATAATTGTACATGCATTCATGAATAATTCCGGGTATAATTGAATTGATTTGTGAAAATTTGAGAACTTTGATTGTTTTTACCTTGGAAATTTTATGGGTTAGTGGAATTGTGATATTTCTGAATTGTGGTGAAATTAAAAAAAATGAAGAAGAAGAAGAAGAAATTAAATGAAGATTTGGAGATAGTTGGATTTTAAAGATGATAGTTGTATTGGAAAGAGGAAATGGAGTTAGTTTCAAAAGAAACTAAGTTAGAGTTTATTCATTTGGGAAAGTGGCAAGTGTTACCTAGGCTTTTGTACTCTTGCTAGAAGTAGGTTACTATTTGTTGGGACCCGATTTTGGGACCATACCCCAACTGAACAAATCGGAGAACTAAACGAAAACAAAGCGAAATGAATCGAACGTAAAATGAAAACGAATCAGAAAACGAAGAAAATCGAATCGAAAGTAAACAAACAGTTCGATCAAACTGAAAATCACACTCCGACATCCAAAACGTGTATTTTAGAAAAGCATCACGTCGGAAAACTTAGACTAAACCAATACGAAACCGGTATAAATTTTTTCCTTCTTTTCTTTCTATTCATCAAAGAAAATTCAATTCCCCTTTTGAAATCATCAATAATCAAACTCTCAAATCCTAAGATTCTTCTTATTCCATCATATCACATCAATTACAACTCTTACCATTTCATTTGCCATAAATACTCACACATGATTTATACACTTATTCATCTTTATTCAATCTCATACAAAACAACTCAATTTCCCATTTGGAAAAGCATCCTCAAACAAAAATTATTTCTTTAATATCTATCATATCTCATAACTCATCAATTTAATCAAAACCCTTATTATTCTATTCTTTTTACCAATAGACACTTAATACCCATATCCATTCAGAAATTGGGCAGCACAACGACTGTATTTTAAGAATCCCAAACCTGCAAATAGTTTTAAACTCACTTCTATATTCCAAAACAATCTCCACAATTCATCGGACCTCCTGTCCGGAATCTCAGCATAAACAAACACAATTCTAAACCAAAAACACTTCAATAAGTCTCAATCCAAAATCCATAATCAGAATCAAACCCATTCATATTCAATCCCATAATCATACACAAATTTCATAACTCAAATCCATACACAAAACCATTATTCATACACAATATGAATTAATGCTTACAAAAATCTTAATGGCGTTCCAAGCCATATACAGATCAATACCAAAAGCCTAATTATTCAAAACATAAAATAAGCAAAATCGAACAATTATCTTGACTGTCCTTCATCCTATCTCCTGCTCGATACCTGGAGATGGAGATGAAAGGGGGGGGGGGTGAGTGTATAGCTCGTGGATAACATGTTTATAAATTGAAAAATAAGAAAAAATCATTTCTCAAAATATTTGTCATTTATAAACATTTCACCGTAGCAAATTTTTCAAAAACTTATTTCTCAAACCTTTCAACTTTTCAAATCATTCATAATAAATTTCCTAAAATTTCACGGTTACAAACCTTAATTTCTCATTTCTCCGAATTCTCAAAATTTTCACAAATCAAGAACAATTTCAAAAAATATGAATGCTTTACATTATAAATGCATCACAAATATAAACAAAATCAAGATCACGTAACACATCAAAACGGATTGGGTCGGTCCAAAACGGAACGTACTACACATTCTCGCATACCGGTTCTGTGCAGCCGTGAACATAACGTACTACACTTTCCCGCATAGCGGTCTATTGTAGCCGTGAACTTATGGGAGTCCGAAATCGAAGCTCCAAAGCCTCTTGCGGGCAGGCGGGCAAAGCCTATAAAAAAGAGATAAGTGCATTTGGCTCAAACTTATTGGACCTAACCAATCTCACATAACACATAATTCATACTTGAAAATCGGAACGCCCGAAGGCATATTTCAAAACTTAATTTTTCATGCCATCACATATACACATATCAATTCGCAATCATAATTCAAACAAGTTCTATTCATAATTTCCACAATTTCAAAGTTCACATATCAAGCAATTGCATCAAAGTCAAAGAATGCAAACTTTTCATAATTAGCAAAATCATTCAAAACAAATGAATGTAACAATTGTATTGATTTTTATCAAATCATCTGAAGCGAATTTTAACAATTTAATCCAATCATTCGAAAACAAATCAATTTAACAATTGGATCAATTTCTCAATTCATTACAAAATCAAAGAATTTAAGCATTCAAAAAATAATAATTGCAATTTCTTAAATCATTGTACATATAATAATTTCTAAAATCATTCGAAAAGCAAGAAATTTAATCATAAAAAAATCATACTTTAAAACCAATTTTGCTTTCTTGATTTTTCGAAATCACTTGATTAGATTATAATTCAAAATATAAACACATCACCCACCTCATATCTATGCTAGAAACTTGTCTAAATCCTCAATTTCGCCAAAGCCTCGCTTAAATCCCTAATTCAAGACAAAAATCCCTAATTTATAACCATCCAAAATTGAACCAATTAAACTATGTAATCTCCAAAATTAACTTTAGAAAACCTAATCCCATCATATTTCGAAGCTATCTAAACCAAGAAACTTCCAAAAATTCAAAGATAAAAAAATTCCCCTTACCTTCTTCTTCTCCAAATTTCGGATTTTCTTGGCTTATAATGGAGCTCTCATCTTCTTCCATCTTTTTCCCTCTTGGAACAACTTAAAATCACCCTTAAAATCTAACAAAATCGAAACCCTAACCTTTTTTCTTTCTTCTTTCTTCTTCTCCACCAAACACTCTTCTCCTTTCTCTCTTCTTCTTTTGTTCTTTCCTTTAAAATTTTTGTGCTTCTCTTTAACTTAAACGAAAGCCACCTTTCTTCTGCTTTAATGAAAGCAAATTGACCAAGATTCCCTTCCTTATAAGCTTTATAACTTAATAACTTAAGTAAACTTTCAATTTTGCCCTTATGCACTTCTAACACTTTAATTTCTAACACTTTAATTTAATACAAAACCATAAACTTATGTCCTATGATCTTACTCAATTTAACATGTTAATTACTCACATTAACATTCTAATTAATTCCTCAAAATCATAAAATATAATAAAGTCCCAAATAACATTAAATCATGATTAGCTTAGGACATTTTTCAAATCATCAAATTGAAGGAATTTGCTAACACTTCCTTATAGAGAAATGTTCCTCCTTGCATTACGATTCTAATGACACAAAAAACGCTCAATTCCATTCAGAAATGAAGAAGTTATGGTCAAAACACTTTCAGACCAATACTAAACCAAGACTGAACATTACTCCTAACTTCACTCCATAAATTGAACATCTTAGGGGCTAAATTGAAATTCAATTCCTTCATATGACTTGTAGCCCCATGTCTCTATTTTATTTTGCAACAAGAATCAGCTTAATTGGATCTCTACACATCAATAATTTATCAAAATACTGAACCATGTTCAGAAAATTATCTAACTTAAACACTTTAACCAAATCCTCTCTCTTTGATTAAATCAATCATCCTCAAATTAATTTTAAAAATTCATAATTCTCCATGAACAGATAGAGGAAAGTCTTAAGAATCCAACGCTTCAAAAATCAAGTCAATCGGATGTCGGATGAGAAAGATAGGAGAAAAAGGATTGGAAGAAAAATGTAAATAAACAAAAAAAATTAAAGCCGCACTGTAGCAGCTGGCTCGCGATTGCGACCGGCTCGTGATCGCGAGCCTCGGAGAAAATAGCCGGCTCGCGATCTGCAGAAGCCTCACAACTGCGACAGCTCGCTAGTGCGAGTCTCGAAGAAAAAGAGCCAGCTCGTGATTGCGATGGATCGCGATCGTGAAGGCTCGGAGAAAAAGGCCAGCTCGCGATCACAAATCGCCCGGAGAAAACTTGAAACTTTTCTTTCTAGCAACAAAAACTTCAAAAATTCATAACTTTTCACTCAAAACTCCAAAAATTGTAAACTTGGTATCAATAAAAAGGCCCAAAGGAAGCTCTACAACTTCCACGCAGAACTTAAAAACCAAAACAACATCCAAAAGGATGAAAAATTCATTTTAAGCTGGCTGTCCAAAACTTGTTATCCTAAACAGTGCAAGAACTTCTAAAAATCATATCTTTCAACTCCAATGTCCAAACACGTCATATTTTATACCAATGCAAAGATCAGAAAGCAACCCATAACTTTTATGAAGGACATAAAAATCAATTTGGTCTCTAAGGGAATCAAATTTCCAATCAAAGGTTCTGTCCACTAATAATCATGCTAAATAGTAATAGAAACTTCAAAAAATCATAACTCTACATCCCATGGTTGAAAAATAACGCCATAATCTAAAACTTTCATGAAGAACTTAAAAGTAAATTCAACCTCTAATTGGGTCAATTTTTCAGTCAAAGTTTCTGCCCTGTTTAACAATTACCTAAACAATATCCAAACTTCCAAATTTCACATCTTCCAATTCCCATATCCAAAAATTGCATACTTTATAGTGTCGGAAAGATTGAAAGAAAAGATACAACTTTCATGAAGATCACTTACTACAATTCATAACATATCAGTCCAGAATTTGCCTCAAAACACTAGATACACAATCCTACACTTAAGAGCATTTTTAAAACGAAGAAAAATAACCTTAACTTCAAAATATCATAACTTTCAATTCCGATATCGAAAAATATCATACTTTATAGTGACAAAAAGCTTTCAACAGAAGCTACAATTTTCATGAAGATCATTTTATCAAATTCTGCCTATCTTAAAAAGTCAACTATTCATCCCCAAAAAGTCAAACTTTCTTAATTCTTCAAATTCTCACACTTTTTCTTTTTATTTCTTGATTTTCAACTTCCATTTCAATCAACTCATTCACTTTAAATTTCATAACCCATGCAAAACTACTCAAATATCAAAGTCATCAAAACCAATCAATTCTTTTCTCAACAACTTTCTTAAAGCACAATAACATCTATCACACAATACACAAAAACACTCATTTAATTTCATTTAATATCTCTAAATTTCCACTTAGAGATCAGGGTCTAACATTTCTCCCCCTTTTAAAAGAATTTCGTCCTCGAAATTCATACTTAAGTAATCACCAAGTAACCTTTTGTCTCAAATACTTTCTTCTAAATGACCATAATCAATCTCTTTCTTATCTAATTCCTTATCACACATATTCTTAACTTAATCACAAATTATTTTTCTTCTTGTGTCAAAACTCTCTCATATCATATCATGTCGATAATTCTTAACATATGTACACCAATCAATGGTCCAATTTTTAAGGGACCTTAACATGGACCAAAACCATTCAAAAGCAATCTTTGAATAGTTATACTTATAGCTCTATCATTCATCCCTTCTTTCAAGTATCTCTTATTGCATCCCACATATGTATATTCGAAATCACCTCACAAAATTGACGAAGCCTAATCATCAAGAAATTTTTTTCTCATTCATTAACCCATTCGGATACAATTGATCATAACTCATCATCTTAATCATAAACCACATAGGTTCTTTAAATGATTCCTGACATACATTCACATCATTTAATCCTATCCATTTAATACTCTTAACAAACATATGTGCCCATATAAGATCCTATTATTGGGCTCTGATACCATAACTGTTGGGACCTGATTTTGGGACCGGACCCAAACCTAACAAACCGGAGAACTAAACGAAAACAAAACAAAACGAATCGAACATAAAACGAAAACGAATCGAATAATCGAATCAGAAAATGAAGAAAATCGAATCGGAAGTAAACAAACAGTTCGATCAAACAGAAAATCACACTTCGACATCCGAAACGTGTATTTTAGAAAAGCGTCGCGTTGGAAAACTTAGACTAAACCAATACGAAACCGGTATAAATTTTTTTTCTTTTCTTTCTATTCATCAAAGAAAATTCAATTCCCCTTTTGAAATCATCAATAATCAAACTCTCAAATCCTAAGATTCTTCTTATTCCATCATATCACATCAATTACAACTCTTACCATTTCATTTGCCATAAATACTCACACATGATTTATACACTTATTCATCTTTATTCAATCTCATACAAAACAACTCAATTTCCCATTTGGAAAAGCATCCTCAAACAAAAATTATTTCTTTAATATCTATCATATCTCATAACTCATCAATTTAATCAAAACCCTTATTATTCTATTCTTTTTACCAATAGACACTTAATACCCATATCCATTCAGAAATTGGGCAGCACAACAGCTGTATTTTAAGAATCCCAAACCTGCAAATGGTTTTAAACTCGCTTCTATATTCCAAAACAATCTCCACAATTTATCGGACCTCCTGTCCAGAATCCCAGCATAAACAAACACAATTTTAAACCTAAAACACGTCAATAAGTCTCAATCCAAAATCCATAATCAGAATCAAACCCATTCATATACAATCCCATTCATATTCAATCCCATAATCGTACACAAATTTCATAACTCAAATCCATACACAAAACCATAATTCATACACAATATGAATTAATGCTTGCAAAAATCTTAATGGCGTTCCAAGCCATATACAGATAAATACCAAAAGCCTAATTATTCAAAACATAAAATAAGCAAAATCGAACAATTATCTTGACTGTCCTTCATCCTATCTCCTGCTCGATACCTGGAGATGGGGATGAAAGGGGGGTGAGCGTATAACTCGTGGATAACATGTTTATAAATTGTAAAATAAGCAAAAATCATTTCTCAAAACATTTTCCATTTATAAATATTTCACCGTAGCAAATTTTTCAAAAACTTATTTCTCAAACCTTTCAACTTTTCAAACAAATGAGATAGGTCCCGAATTGAAACTGGTTCAGAATACCAGTGGGATTGAAACATGAAAAGAAAGTTAATTGTTTGAGGACTTGAGAGTCAGAATTGGATGATGAGTTCTGACTAAGAAATGCTCAAAAATGTGTTATCTAATTTCTGTACAAAGGGAAAGTTAATTGGATGAGTATTCTGTGAGATATGACTAAATAAGTGAAGGGTGTTACTAACCTTAGTGAGAAGAGAACAGAAATAGGACAACCTTATAAAAATCACAACAAATCCAAATTACATCATTTTTGAGTCGTCTTTGGATATATGATAGCCATATGAGTCTATTGAAAATGGCAATTTGAATCACCTCAATTGGAATAAGTTATAATGATTTTATTTGGGAAGGGTCTAACTCATGACAAAATATCAAGGCTGACTGTAAATGGGATATTTGGAAGCCTTAATGACTAAATTAGAAAATGGTCATAAAAGAAAAAAAATGTGAGTTTATGTGTTAAATAGAGGTATGGAAATTTTGAAAAACATTGGACCTATGTAGAAAAAGTTATGCCTCTGCGAAGGAGACCTGTACCGAATAGGTTCAAGTAAGATTAAGCTAATCAAGACATAAAGAATCAAGTATTCAGAATTGTGAGCTAAATTTGGATATAATGAAGTCCAAGACTCCTAATTTCAAGGGAAAATCTGACTTGAAACCAATTTGACCATTATAGAGCATGATGTGTGCTAAGAAATGAGATTTATGTAAGAATGACTAATGCAGGTATATGTAATTTTTATGCATGTTACCCAATAGCTTGTGAAAGCAGACAAAGAATAGAACTAGAAGTCATACCTAGTACCTCTCAAGTTCAAGAAAATTTTAAAAGAAATCAGAACCACTGAGATAGTTGTGGTGAGTATAATCATGCTACTATACTTGTGCAGTAATCCTTTTTTTCATCTTGTGGCTTGTTGAATTATTCTCGAATCTGTATGACTTATTTGATATATGACTCCATGTGTTTGAGTCTAGCATGTTGTATGCTAGATTGACCAGATGATATTCAGATTCTTTGCATCTTCTGGTTCCCTTGTTATGTTGAACTTATTAATTGCAATTCTTTGATGAATCATATTTTTCTTGTTAGCCATGATTGATGAGTTCACAG
This sequence comes from Erythroxylum pelleterianum, assembly GCA_027563865.1. Lineage (NCBI taxonomy): Eukaryota > Viridiplantae > Streptophyta > Magnoliopsida > Malpighiales > Erythroxylaceae > Erythroxylum > Erythroxylum pelleterianum. The sequence continues at coordinate 20,124,732 of JAOQMR010000211.1, read as the reverse complement.
GATACCCAGCTGATGGAGTATATTATCAGACCATGTGCACATAGGTAACCCGACGGTGATGGGTTAGAGTCCTACCTGGAGAGGGCAGGCCTCCAGGGTCAGGGTTAGGCCAACCTTGTCTAGAATCAGAAAAGGGGAGATACGCTGTACTAACATGCCTCTGTCTCTTCCTAAGAAATTCAGAAAGTCAGAACTCAGAAATGAGAAAGCTCAGAATTAGAAATCCTGCAGAACTCTACCAAAGAAAGAAACCAAAATTCAGAAAGAACCCAAAACTCAGAAAAGAACCCAGAACCCAGAACCCATAAAAGAATTCAAAAACCATATTCATTTTTTATAATAGAACAATTCATAATGAGATTATTATTGATACTCACGTGATTGCCACATTTGAAATTTCTTCCTATTTATTCATTGATACCATATATTGTTGCTTAGAATGCCATAGACCATTCTTGTGAAGCTAGCATTGTGTTACCTAGCCTCACAAGCATGATAGCATGTTTATATCTCACTGAGTCGTGTTGTAGACTCACCTCTCACTATTATCATTTCAGGGGATTAGCAGATCGTACGAGAGAGAAATCTAAGCCTTTTAAAACTCGCTTGGATAAATAGGCAAGTAATGTTTTTGGCATGATGTTAATTGCAGATGTTTATAGTTGCTCCATGGTTTGTCATAATCATATGTACATGAAACATGTATGGATATGCTATGTAATTGAGAATGATGTTAGTTGATGATATGAGATGATCATAGTTTGGCAGATTATAAGTAGATAATGTATGTTAGAATTGCAGATTGAGATCTTTGCTTCATTCAAAACTATTAAGCAGGTATATGGATTAATCAGACAAACGAATATGTCATGTCAGATTTTCAGTAGAATATAGAAAAGTTAGGCTTACTACAAGTTTTGGTGGCATTAAGCCTATCTATTCCCTAGTGCCAACACGGTCCAAAAAGGGGAGTCGTGTTAGATGGTATCAGAGCCAAAGGTTTCATAAGAGTAAGGATGTGTGCGGGTAAAATAAAGATGAAGAGAATGTGGAAAAAACATAGTGAATGAGAATAAAATGTATATATGTATATGATATGATACATGCATATGATATTATTGGATGAGCATGACACCATGGAGCATAGGATCTGCATCATGTCAATAGCATGTTACTTTGATAAATCATTATATCTAAATGATTTTAATTTTCTCCATAATAGAGATGTCTCCAAGAAGAAGAACACCTCCTCAACAAGGACGAGGTGTTAAGTCAAAATTGACTTTACGTATTGATTAAGTTTTGATGATAAACAAAAGAGAAATATAAAAATTGAAAAGCA
>JAOQMR010000211.1:20068185-20078560 GCA_027563865.1 Erythroxylum pelleterianum | reverse complement strand
TTGTATTAAAACCTTTGACCCATTCAATTCCAATGGCCCTAATTTTAATCCCAAAATAATATACCCAATAGTGTAGTGCCATTGGATAGCAATTTTCGATACAGAAAATCAACCGGTTCGCCACTTGGCGATTTTTCCGGTCCGGAAATTTTCTCCGAAAAATTCCAGAAAAATTTCTATAATTCCCGTAAAATGTAAAACACACAATGGATCACTCCAAATAATTTTTCAAGTGCAGTTACCACGTTATTCAAAATAAAATTCCATTTAGACCCAATACCGGGAAGTAATCATGAATGCATTTACAATTACTTTTCATGTGCAAATTCGACTGTTCACAAGTACCAGTATACATGTACAATCCTAATTAGTCCTAATCAATCTCATCCTATGCCAATTTACTATTTTTCCCTTCCCGTCGGGGTTGGGATGTTACAACTCCCCCCTTCTAATAAAAATTTCGTCCGTGAAATTCTCAGTCGATTGTTCAATACGACAATTATCACGACTGCTCGTGGGAGAAGACGACTGCTCGCGCCCAACGCTGCTACAGTAAGTGGGGGCAGCGGCGTACAACTGGCGCATGCGTTGTCCGTGCCAATCACGACGCACCACATCGCTCCAGCGAGCGACGAACTAGACGTGCGACTTGTGATCCACACTCCCACGAGTGTGGGACGACTGGAAGACACGTGGTGGCGCGCACAAATGCTTGTCTGCCCGTGGGTAGCGCGTGACATGCACGCGCCAGATGTATCTAGCACACGTCGACACTCGCGTGTGTCGCGCATGCGTGGACTCGTGGCGCACTCACTGATGTGGCTTGTCACGTTAGCCATACGGACATAGCTACAGTGATTTTTCAAAAAAAACCACAAAAATTCCAGATCTCCCGTAAGGGTATCCAGGGTGTTTTGGGTCAGTTTTCGGGTTCGGGAAATTTATAAAGTAAGTTTTTCTATTTTTCTGGATTTATTACATTAGTAATAAATTAAAGTTTAACTCCAGAAAAGGAATTAAGGTATTTTAAATCCAAATTTGAATGAATTTTCATGCTCAGACATCGTATAAGGGAGATACATGAGGTTCTTGCATCTCGGGTCTCATGTTCGATGTTCGGGATTGCATAATAGTTGATTGAAAAAGGAATTGAGACATTTTGAAGCTATTGTTGAGTGAATTTTCATGCAACGAACTTGGCATAAGGGAGATACATGAGGTTTTTGTGTCTCGGATGGTCGGTTTAGTGTCTAGTGACACACGATAGTCACTCTACCAAGATTTTTTTTACAAAAGTCTCAAATTAAGTTTTCAGAGATTGTCTTCAACACTAGCGTGTGACAATGAGATAGTGCATTCATTTTTTTTTCATTTTTTGATGTTACATTATGACATACTATATGCCCATAAAATAATGGGAGGATAACATAAAGCTGTATCCCTTGTGTTTGTGGACTTTTTGAGTGCTGATGAGAATGTAGTCACCAAAGTGGCCTTTCAAGTCAGTATTTTGAATTGTTCTGCTTGCATGTTGGGAGATAGCTCTGATTTTATGTTTAGTTATTTTGACCAAAGGAGTTGGCCTTACATAATATTTTGAGATGTGCATAAAGGCATTAGATAGAGAAAAGTCAGTGCTCAAATGATCTATTTGCCCACAAGTGGTAGTGTCATGAGAGTTAATGATTTGTACTCTGATCGCTTTTATGTGTGGAGTTCTAGTTGCATATATTATGTATTCAGCCCACAGGTGTTTATATGTGTGACTGAATTTTCAGTAAAAATACTATTTAATGGCATTGAGTATCGTTGTTATCCTATATTTGTGCTGATTTAAAGATTATCATCTTGAAGTCATCTTTTTAGTCAACAAAATCAATGCCACTATATATTGAAACCCTGACCGGTTTCAATACAAAGAAGTGGACAGAGGATGTATTGAATGATATGGAGATAGCTATGGTTGATATGACCATACGGACAGATAGGTCATCTCCACCTACATCCATGAACTTGAAAACTCATAAAACAACCTATGAAGCCTAGGATCAATCTAATAGATTATATCTAATGACCATTAAGAGATCCATTCCAAACCATCTGTAAAGTGGACTTCCAGACACAGACATAGCGAAGGAGTTTCTTGATAATGTCTCCTAGAGGTACGCAGTCTCATCTAGTATTGAGACAAATGCCTTGATGAAAGAATTATTCTCCATAAAGTATACAGAAGAAAAGGGGAGTAATGAAGAACATATCGAGAATAATTCATCTTCATAGTAGATTGAAGATGTTCGGACTTTAATGCTTTGATAGTCCTTTGTGTTGCTAAGGAGGAGAATATCAAGCTTGCTACTCCTACAACCCTTGAAGCAGCTTAAGGGAAGACAAAGATGAAGCCCGCTAAGTTTAAAGGTAGAAAGTTCAAATCTTCTCCACATGCTGACATTGATCAAATCAGTGCTGATAAAGATCCTAGGGACATAAAGGAACCAGTAGTATGAGGTTTAAAAGGAAAGACTAAGACCATCAGATTACTTTTTGGCTTGTCAATTATGAATCTAATTTGCTATAGTTGCATTAAGTACTCTATGGCTATTTAGTGGAACATCTTATCAAGGTGCTTCCGCGATGCAGTAGTTCATATCAAGGATAAAGCCAAATAAAAGGAAGGAGGAACTGATGGTTCACAGTAATAAAGAAGTGGAAGCAATATCTATAGGGGATGTATATACTGAACCTTGCTGTAAGGTTCATTTGGATTTTACACGACACATTTTATATATGATCTTTTAATTAATTTTGGATAAAGAAGGTTGACATTTTGCATTTAATGCTTCTGTGGTACAGTTATTGTTTAATGCAAAACATAATGGTACAACTTTCTTTTCATATGGTTTGTATAGAATGTGTCTTACCTCGAATTAGATAAGTGCTTCTTCGTATCTTGCTAAACAAGTTATGAAATGAGGGACCCTGATGAATGAGAAGTCATACATGGTGTGGCATGATAGTTTAAGCCACATTTCCAAAGCTAATTGAGGGATTGATCAAGGAAAACATTTCTCAATTCTAGATTATGATGATCTGGAAACATGTGATGACAGTTGCAGGAGTAAGTTGACTAGTAAGGATATTGAGATGAACTCATCTAACTTGTTGAGTATGATACATAAAGATATCGGTAGACCTTATACAGTTGCATTGTACAATTCTAAATGTATTATGACATTTTTTGATGATTATTCCCATCACAGTTATGTGTTCTTGCTTAAAGACTGAAGGTTGAGAACCACTTGGGAAAATTCATCAAGATAGTCAAATTTGACTGTAGAGGAGAATATCATGGTAAACATGATGTTTTAAAAATTTAAAAGGTCCGTTTGTCATATATTTGGAATCAGTTGGAATAGTGAATTAATTCACTATGTCAAGTAGTTTTGAGCAAAATGGTGTGTTGTCGAAAGGCATAACTACACCCTAAAGGACTTAAAGAAGTCAATGCAGAATAGGACTAATCTACTTGATTATCTAAAAGCTTGGAAATCCAGCCTTGCACACATTCGTGTATGGGGCTGCCCTTCTGAGGTAGTATAATCCTAATAAAGAAGGATTGCATGCTCGTTCCCTTCATTGCCATTTAGTAAGATATCTCGATTACTTTAAGGCTACAGATTTTCACTTTAGAGAAGGAAGGACTGGAATAGTGGAATCACAAATAGCTAAGTTTCTGGAATAAGATGTCTATGATGATGGGGGGTCCTTTGACCCTTCGGATGATAGCAGGGTGGATACTACAGTTATTATGTAACTGCTACTCATACAGTTAGATCCGGTGGATATAGGTCTTTGTACCGTGCCTATATAGGAACAGGAACCTATACATGTAGACATAGAGGTTTTTAAGGGTACAAGATCTAATACAGTTAAGTAAATCCATTGGAGTAAGACGACCTGCTATCCCATCTGCTTACGTAGTCTATCAGGTGTAAAGGACTATACTATTAGACATGTTACGAATCCAGTTACTTTTACAGAAGTTGTTTATGGACCTAATGCAGATGCGTGGTGGAATGCAATGAATGATGAGATGCAAACCATGAAGCATAGTAAGGTCTGGGAGCTAGTTGATTTGCATCAAGAACTGCAAACTCGTCAGTTGTAAATGAAGTTTTAAGACTTAAAGGATTTTAAAATAAAGTTCAGCGATTTATGGGCTCGCTTAGTTGCCTAATGGTTCACTCAGGGAGAAAGGTTGACTTTGTGTTACTTTTCTCTTGTATCATCGTATGATACATTTTGAGTGATTAAGGCAATTATAGCTCATGATGATATAGAGTTACATTAAATGGTTGTCAAAACTGTTTTCCTGAGTAAAGGCCTTTATAAAGCATTCTACATAATGCAACTTGAAGGATCTCAGGATCCAAATGGAACTGACATGGTTTGCACATTATGCAGATGAATATATGATTTATGTCAAACCTTCCGAAAGTGATACTTTACATTTGATGAGGTTATGACCTCTTTCGGCTTCATGAAAAATAAATTCAAAAAGATGCTTGTGCTATGAGGTCAAGGGGAGCAAAGTTATGTTCCTATTACTACATGTGAATGATATATTGCTTACGTCAAGTTACTTGACCATGTTGTATGAGGTTAAGAAACTTTTGGTCAAGAACTTTGACATGACGGACCTTGGTGTAGCATCTTCTATCCTAAGTATTCAGATTCATTGGGAAAGATCTTAACACTCATCAAACCTCTCATAAAATGCATACATAGAGTATGTGTTACAAAGGTTTAATAAGGTAAATAATAAACCTGTCGTAGCACCTTGTAGAGTTTCAGACTGTGCCCAGATAATCTTTGGTACAGTATTCAAAGAATAAAGTAAAGAGAGATGTTACGAGGAATGTTATGTATTCTAGTACAATTGATAGCCTAATGTATGCTCGGCTATGTACTAGATAGGACATTGCATTCATTGTTTGACTGCTTGGTCAATATCTGGTTAATCCAGTTGTAAACTATTGGAATGCAATCTAATGAGTGTTGAGATAATTAAAGGAAACAAGGATTATATGTTGACATATAGAAAAGTCAACAGACTAAACCTCATAGGGAATTCGGATTCAAATTTTAGCTATATGTCCGGATGATCGAAAGTTCACTTAAGGTTATAGTTTTAAGTTTGCGGATGGTACGATGTAGTGGAAGTGTGTTAAGAAGAAACGAGTAACTTCTTTGACTATGCATGCAGAGTGCATGCTATGAGGCTACTTCACAGACAGTTTAGCTCAGAAACTCGATTTCTGAGTTGTCTGTGGTTGATTCAGTGGCTAGATCCATATGGTTATATTGTGGTAATCTTTTTGTTGTGTTGTTTAATAACAACAAAGAATATCACAGGGTCTTAGAATTTGAAGGTCAAGTATTTGGTCATAAAGGGGTTGATATGAAAAGGTGACATTAAGATTTGGAGCATTTAAGGACTGAGGAACTGTAAGTCGATCTTTTAGCTAAAGAACTTCGCCCACTTGTGTTTGTAACACAAGTATACATTACATGTGTTTTGATGTCCTTAAACACTATTAGTTAGGGGATTGTTATGTTTGCTCCACGTACATTTGTACATTTCGATGTACTATGATAGTATGATGGTTCATCAATAAAGATGATCATTGTTTATCCTTAGTAATAGTATTGTCATACATTGTCATAATAGATATAAAAGTCTTAAGATTTGTGTCAATCTTAAGACTTTAAAGGTCATTGGGCATATATATACAGATTGACCTTGTGCCTTTGTCATTAGACGCATACAGTTTTAATATAGATATCTATGAAGTTTGACATGACATAGGGGATATAAGTTTTTTAATCCCATAAAGGTTCTCTAATGCAGTTTAGCATTCAGTTGGAGAACACAAAGGTTTTCTTTAATGCAGTTTAGCATTTGGTGAGAGGAGACAAGTTTTCTCTAATGCTGTTTAGCATTCGGTGAGAGAAAACATGATTTCTCTAATGCAGTTTAGCATAAAGTTGGAGAAATCGAGACCTACAAACAAAGATAATATAATTTAGATCATAAAGGTATCATCGTAGTTTGCCACACTCCATTTTCCCATTCATGTTAGTGAAGTATTAGGTATACATGATTGTATTGGATCTGTGTCACACATGACACATGCATCTGATACTTTTTGGTATCGAAAGCCTTGCAGGACATAATGGTGGACTTTCATTATCTTTGGATCAAATGTTTTGTTTTTAAAAATTTAGTCGACTAATTTAGTAGCGTGGCTTAACCAAGTTTTTTAAACTGTTTTTAAACTAGAGTCAAAACTACAATTAATAATTATCCAAAGGGGAGATTGTTAGACAATTTTGTCCTTTCCTATAAAGTTGGACAACTATTAATTGTATTTTTTGGTTTTTAAATGAATTATCGATTGAATTACGTAATTTGATACAGATAAAGATAATAAAGTGGCCCAATAAATGATCTAGATTAATGGGTCAAAGTTCAAGTGGAAAATGAATCCCAATTAGTGTGGACCAGACCCATATCGGCTTTGTGATAGGGAAGCCCGATATGGAAGCTATATAAAGGTTAAGGTCTCTTGCAGTTGCTCATATCAATCGTAAGCATAAGGGATCTCTGACTTATTAGGAGAGCTTACGTATTGACAAAACTGTAGAAAGACTTAGCCTGTATCTCGATAAACACTTTCCGTAAAGGTCTCGGGAGATTCGTGATCGTTTGGAGCTTGGAATCAGTATCAAAATTAGAGATAGAACCAAAATTAGGTATTCCGCATTACCTTCATTTTTAATCCTTTCATATTGATCCTACCTACGTAATAAGGTTTATACTACGTATTACAATACAATGTTTTTTACTTGGAGTTTGAGGTATTAAGTCAGAAAATTAGCTAAGTGATACATTGTTAGACACAAGTAACAAATTCATAGTCGTTATTGAGGATATAATTGTACTCAGGCGGTCTGGATTCGAGGTCTATTGGATGATTGCAAGTGTACGAGTCCAGTAACTTCAGTAGTTGCAATATTCCAAGGCTAGAGACTTTTCTTTAAAGATTAAAGCTTTAGTTTTAGATTTGTGTCTCGTGATTGCCCAAACACCCTGTGTTCTTTAATAGTTCAATAAGTTGGCTCATTTACTACCTTGAGAGTAAAGCACATCCACACTTTGACGAGATTGATGACTTGATAAAGTGTGAAGCCCCGCAACCTTAGCTGAAGAGCGAAAGTGATATTTCTGGTGCTGCCCTATAAGGATTCGTCGACTCCCTGAAGCAAAAGAAGATGGAGACAGACGAAATAGAATGGAAAAAAGGAAAAAGAATTTTCAATCACTAGATATTGTGTTTGATTCATATAAAAGGTTTTTCAAACCAACTACTTCTAAAATTATAGGTTTTTAAACAATTATTTAAATTTATTTGATTATAATCAAATCCTTACTTCTTTAAATAATTTATTTTTAATTTGTAAATTATTTTATATAAGTATTCTCACCCATTTAACTTTAAAATTTTATCTTTGTATGTTCATTTGTTATAGTGTCATATTTAAATGAGAATGTCTAATAAGATTATATGAATTTTGAAGTTAAATGGGTGTGAACACTTAATCTTCTTAGACATTTTCATTTAAATATGAATCAAGAGCATGTAAGATTTGGCTTTCTCATAGGAGCAATCACATCTAGTAATTTGTTGTCATTAGAGATGAGCAGGTTTAAAATTTATTATCTAAGTGATAACTGAAAGTGAGAAACTTAAACCTTAAATGTTACCTTAAATTATAAGGAAGCTGGTATAATGTGATTAAATTATAAAGAAGTAGGAGCAACTTTTAATTTGTTATGAGCCCAACGATTGATTCAATAAGTTCTTGCCAATAACCACGACCGCTGAATAGAAACATTAAACTAAAAGCCCACACAAAATGAGCGCCTAGGAAAAAAAAAGTCCATATGTAGATAATGAAGAACCATAAGACTGAATTACCTGGACGCCTGTGCCCATAAGAAATCATGAAGCCACCCATTAATAGTAATGGAACTCTGTACAAAGTTTCCTCCCATGATATGGGTATATCTATCTTAAGTTGCTATATGCAAGTTCTAAAAAATTCCTTTTAGAGTAGATAAGTGAACTTAAGTTAAACATTTAATATGTTTGAGCTAACATTTGTATAGTACTTTTTGAATGAAAGACCTTCATATAAAGCGAATATGAGTCAATACTATTGCAAATGACTCATACCATGTGTGCAAATACGATTATAAAGGGATTAATATAAGTTACAAGATATTAGCTTACATTGTGTGTGATTATTGAGGTTAAGGTACCTTACCAAATACCCTTAACACCCTTGTATAACTCTTAAGAATTAAATTTAATGTTTGCTACTTTAGAATGTTAACAACATATCATATATAATGCAATCTCACTATGGAAAAAATTGCTTTAAGTAACAGGCAAAAGTGTCGCTATAAGTACAATTATCGTTGCCTTTTTATTAAGGTAATATAATTCATATCGTTATAAGAAGTGACGCTACAATAAGTATAAGGCAACATAATTTTTTGATTAGGCAACAAAATGAAAAATGTTTCTTTAATTTTTAACTATGGCAACACATTAGTTTCAAACTATAACGACTATTTTAAATAGATATTGCAACACTTTAAGTCTTTTGAGGCAACAATGTTAAATAAATAAGACAACAAAGGTAATTTTTGTAGGCAACAATTTGTAACAATAAAACCAACAATTTGTTCTTTTTTTAAAAATAATATTTAATGTAAAAGCAAATTCTTGTCATTACGTAGGGAACATCCATATATATATTAAAGAAATATATAGATATTAATGTACATCTTAATTACGTACGTACTATCAAATATAAATGATCAAAAAGTTGCATTTATAGATAATATATAAGGATTTGAATATTCAACATTTAACATATTCAAAATAAAGGAAATTACATGTGCTTTTATTGTTACGAAATATAAAAGCAAACTCTACAATCCTCAACAATTGCAAAGAAAATTACATGTGTTTCAACAATTCTTCATCATTTGTAGAATTCAAGTCGGTGTCAAGCTTCTTTATATTGTCTCTGTAACCTTTCTCAAAGTTCTTTGGAAGTATACCTATTCTTTTATACTCTGCTACCAATTAAAAGGTGGAAACCTGCACATTATTTCATACGGTTGAACTCTTAAAAATATATGTTTATTACATTTAACACAAGTGTAAAAGAAGGTTACACTAAAAATGGAAGCATGCACATTATTTCATAAGGAAGAACTCTTAAAATACTTGTTTAATACATTTAACATAAGTATTAAAGAACTTTTTCATTTGATTACAGAAAATTACTGCTGAGAATTCATAAAGCAAGACATTTAGTCAAAATTGCAATAAAACCCTATCCTAGCTTTTAAGAGCATTCACACTTCATTCCACTATAGTACATCAAATAATATTTCTGCAAAGAAAGAAAATAACGTGGTCGATTCTTGTATTGCCATAGGAAATGAATTTAAATCATCTTTGGATACCACATCATTAGACACCATATGCCCGTGATCTCGCAAAATGAGAGAAAATTTTTCTATTTCTTTGTGAAGAAAAAATGAACCAAACATATTTACTACATCAGAAATAATCAAAAGACATGTTTTTATGCAATATTTTGGCTTGCAATTAACTTACAACAATCTAACCTTAGCAATACATCGAAGAGGAAAAATAAGGTGCTTAAGCTGAGTGATGAAGGCATTTTTATCATTAAAATTAATGGCATTTTCCCTTAATTTCTGGATTAATTATTAGGTTTTATATATATTTTTCTTGCTAAATTGCTTGGTTCGTCTGAATTTGCATTTATAATTGTCATCCTTAATTTGTAGGAATTGCACTTGATTTTTGTTGTAAATGACTGCAACAATAATTATAAAAGAATAGTTCAACACCAGTCCAAAACGCAATCAGAGAAAGAAATAAAAAAAGACAAAGGAATTAGCGACAACGTGAAAATGAATAAAATTTGGCAGCATAGTGGTTGAAAGAATTAAGCATCTTGTGGCGTGAACAGATGGAGGCGTGAGCAGCTAGACCATCACGCATGTAGACAAGATGAGCTAGAAAAATCACGCAACTAAAGAGAGGATTGGCAGCTGGTGAGTGAAGTGAATCACAAGTTAATAAGATGATACTCAAATACACAAGAAGGGGGGGTTGAATTGTATATACCTTTTTAGTTTTACCCTCTTTTTGTTAACAACACTTGTTTAATCAGATTTACTTTAACTTCGTTAAAATCGAAACAA
>JAOQMR010000211.1:20041230-20058210 GCA_027563865.1 Erythroxylum pelleterianum | reverse complement strand
AGAAAGCAAGGCTTTAGATAGCATTTTGGGCAAATGATGTACTTTGTAATTTGTCCTTTAACACTTTCAATGTATTCAGGCTAAAATGCCCTCTAAATCTTTGTAATGACTTTTGACTTTCATGTAAATGCAAGAGTATTGGGTTCTAATGTAATTTGTGTAATTTGCATATGTTTCATAATCATGTAATATTGTATGGTTTGAATTGAGGTTGCTTTATAGTTTGGAAATGATTAGAATGCAAGGAGTGTGTTGCTACCATTGGAGTTGATACTTTGGGATATTTGGATTGGTTGGTGATTGGGAGATTGAAGATTGTGTAGATTGTGGTTTTTGTGCAGGTATATGGAGTTTGGATGAGAAAATTTAAGATTGGCTAGTTGAATTTTTAAAGGAGGTGCTGTCAAAATTTTTGCAAAATTTGACAGAAACTTCTTTTAGGTTTTAGACCCTCTTAGAGCTTGAATTGGATTAGGAGATCTTCTTCAAGATTGTAGCATATATTTAGAGCTTTCTAATGGTGTATAATATGCCTTATTTGGAGTTAGGAGTAAAAAATTATAGGGGTTAGACCTAGTTCAGTTACTGTTCATTTGGCAAATTTGGACAGAACCTTTGGAAGGTTTTCTTCACCCCCTTTAGAGCCTGTTTTGGTTTTTGCATCCTTCATAGAAAATGTAGATCATCTTTCTCCCTTTATATTGATGTATAATATGCAATTTTTGAAGTTAGGAGTAAGAAGTTATGAGGGTTGGAAGATTGCAGTTACTGTTCATTTGGTCAATTTTACTGTTCATGTGGTCATTTTTATAGGCAGTATCTTTGAGTGGGTTTTTACCTCTTTTAATGACTGAATTGATTTTTGCTTCCTTCATGAAAATTGTAAATCATCTTTTTATCTTTCCATTGAGGTAAAGTTCGACATTTTTAGGCTTTTGTGCTAAAAGATATGATTTTTCAAACTTCTGGCTTTGTGTAGGAAAATTTCAAATTTGCGCAGTAACATTGAAGTAACTTTTGACCCCCCTTATTGGCCGAATTAGTTTTTAAACCCTTCATAGAAGTTGTAGAGCTTCCTTTTACCTTTTTATTGATACCAAATTTGTTAATTTCGGATTGCGATGTAAAGAGCTATAAATTTCCAAAGTTTCAGATGATTTTTCTAATAATAAGATTTCAATCTCCTCCCACTATTTTATTTGTAATTCTTCTGTTCGACCTCCGATCTTTACGATTTTGGAAACATAGGAAAAAAAAATTCAGGTTTGAGTTGAAAATTACGGATTAGATCGAAGAGAGTCAATTGTGTGGAGATTTTTCATATATTTTCGTATTTGGGCGATTTCTTGATCTATAGAGATCCGATTGAGGAGATTTTCGATTCTAATTAATCTCGAGGCATGAAATTTCTATTTTAGCTTAGGAATCGGATTTAATTGTGGGCCCTAAGCAGATAAATTTTATTGAGGAAGATTAGGGTAAATTTATCGAGATCCGTTCGGGAGTAAGTGAATTAAGTTTGATTTGAGTTTCTTCTGTGGTGAGGAATCCCTCCCTCGTGGGTTCCTCGTCCAGGTGTCACGTAGGACATCGGACACGTGACTCACCAGGATAGGGTTCCAACATTTATGGTATCTTAGGATTTGAGATATTGGTTGAGGATGAATTTCCAAATGGGAAATTGAAGTGCTTAGTATGAGATTGATAAGAAATAAATAGAATGAAAAAGAAAAAAATTTACACCATTTCGGCTTGGTTTAGTCTTAAGGTTTCCAACGCGATAGTGTTCCAAAGTGTACGCTTCGAATGTCGGAATTTGTTTTCCTTTCGCTTTCGGATCTGCTTTGATTTCGTTTGCTTTCGGCCCATTTTCATTTGTTTTTTGTTCTTTCGGATTTGTTTTCGTTTCCGCTTCAGATTTCCTTTGCTTGATGACTTTGTTATACAATTTGTGTTGCGATTTGCATTTTTCCGATTGGGGTCCGGTTCCGAGATCGGGTCCCAACAAAAATCATATCTTGTAGGTGAACTTGATGGAAGTATAAAGGAGATTAATTTAACCAAGTAACCTTAGATCATACTTAGGTACATTGACATATTGACATTAAAGAAGTGTTATTTGGGTGAAACCCAAGAATTATAATAGTTTTGATTGATTTGATTATGTTATTTTGATTATGTTTTAGTCTTAGTTTAGGATTCCATTGATGTTTTGTGTGTTTTATGTTAGTTGATAGAGCATCCTTATCCAATTTTGCATATTTTCATGATTGTGGTATGTTTTATTTCACTTTCTTGACTTTAAGTGAAAATTTTTGAAGTTTTCATAAATGTTTAGGTATATACGGTCGGGTACACGCCTGTGCATATAAAAATGTCATTTTTGCATATTATGCATGGTTCTAATGACTTGCAACATTACTAGAAATAGCCATGTACATCCCTGAAAATTTTAAAGATTTGTGCACACGGTCACAGAAAGTTACACGAGCATATCCCATACATATATATCTTATTCCTTTGCAACATGTCAACTTACACGCCTATATCTATAAGTCAAACATTCATAGTTACTTATACGGTCACCCACACGCCCATCTATGTAATTATGTAAGCCTACACACGCCCGTGTATATGACTGTGTGAGTCCTTAAACATGCACATGCTTGTATTAAGTCACCCGTATAGAGTGCCTTACAATGTTAATTGCACAGTTATATAACCGAACGGTAAGTCTATGATACCCTTTAAAACCATATACCTTCTTCTTTTCTCTCACTTTTTCTCCCTCTTATGCCACCTCTCTATTATGCCTCTCCATCCTCCAACCTAACCTAACCTTTTCAAGTGATTTTGTAACACCTAAATGAATTTTTCTTGCATTTTATATGGTTTACACTCAAATTTTTGGGTATCTTTGCAAATCTTAGGGTTTATGCTCCCCCAAATTGTTAAGTTTTCACAATTACTCCATTCTAAGGTATGTTTAACTAATGTTCTTATTTTTCAATTCCAAGTTGAATTTCATTCTTTTCCCTATAAATTATTAGTTTAATTTGATGAATTGCATGTGGATTATATGGAATTTGAAATTTCAAATGTTAATTTTGCTTAATAGGTTATAAATTGTGATGATTTCAATAGATTATACATAATTTGTTATTTTAATTAGCTAGTGTTTATTAGTTTAATTTCATACCAATTTCTATTGCCCATGATTTAAGTTTTAATTATATAAGTAGTATAGGGTTAATTGTTTAATTTAATTTTGAATTTTATAAATTGCATCAATAATTGCATAATTAGATTAATTTTATTTGTTAAATGCACTTTTAATTATGTAACTAATTTTTCCAATAGTTTATTTTTGTAATTATTTTTTAATTACATTGTTTTTAGTTTAATTTGATTTTGAAGTGTTTGTTTTTCGTAATTGTATAACTGAGTGAGTGTATGAATTATATGTGGGAAATTTGCTTTCGTATTGATATTCTTTATTTCCTCACATTTTATTTTGTTTTAAACACAACTACAAGAATGAAAGTATTGCAACAATGAAGGGCAAAGGAGGCACCAAAGAAAAGATAGAGAGGTGAAGCGTCATCTAGAGACCTGAGTGGAGCCCACTCATCACCAATATAATAGAATGTTGCACATCTATCAGAGCAACACGTGATGCAACAGTTTGATATTAGGCCCCACGAGGAGCAATTCCAGAGGCTTAAGGCTAAGAGGTTTGAGATTGGTATATGTATAGTATGGGAGGTGCTAGAGCAGATCAACGTAGTTCAACAAGTTCGGGAGCTTATCAGTTAAACCATGTTCTTAATTTTTTGATATCGTAGAGCCCATATATTAGGAGCTTACACTCAAGGTATGCTTCACGTTCTTTATGGAAAAGGGTTGCCACTAACAGGACCGTCCAAATACGATCCAATTTAGGATGCTTGGAGATATGACAAGGATGAGCTATATGGACTTCTCCATTATGATAGGGCTCTACGATCAGGACCTCCTGAAGACATAATAGTACATAACCCTCAAGATAGATTTTTTCTATGGGATGCATGCCTACATTTATAACGCAATATTAGTGAGGAGTTAGATTATGGTCCAAGCAAATCTAAGGCATCTATCATATGACATCCCGCACTCAGGTACACTCATGGGATCCTGAGTCATACACTGAGTAGGCAGGTGATAGTTTTATTATAGTTAGGAAATTAGATATGCTCTACTTGTGGAGTATGATCGAGAGGACGGTGATACACCTAGGACATGCTTTAGCCTAATATTTCTGGCAATAGGGTGAAGAGAGAAAGATATTGACAATATGCATCAAGCCCTACATGACACGATTGGCGAAGAGGATGGAAGTCTTTTGAAGTCTACAACTGATGAGGTTGCTCAGCACCATAGTCAACTTCAATTAGATGTTATAAAGTATATGCACATTATACGCTAAAGACAGAGACCGTCAGGTGACATATATTGACTGATTGAGTTTTTGGGCAAATAAATATCTATAAGAATAAACAAGGATCGCCTCAACATATTAGAGTAGCCACCAAGATAAGACTCACCACCACTATAGATGGGAGGAGCAAATCAGTGGGATGACTCCCCATCTAGCACAACCACACCCATGAGTCTATTACCACCACCATATTAGGAGCAACTAAAGATCACCATATTAGAGAAGTACATAAGGATGATTTTAGGTAGGCAGACCTTTATACGACATGATTGATGGAAGCCTATGGCACATATATTGCAGCTAAAGGCACATGATCGATGGATAGAGGATGGCTAATCACATCGAATTCGAGATACCACGTTCACCAGCCAGAACTAAACCATCAACACTTACCCTACCAACTGCATTTGATGATACAGAGGCCATAGACATTCCCAATACATTAGACGACTGATAGCTACAGAGGCAGTCTGGGATGCTCTATTAGGGTTTTCTTTTATTTCTTTTGTTATTTTTGTATTTTTCTTTTATTTATTATTTTGTTTTGTTTAAACTTTATTATTATTTTTTTGGTAAATGAATGATAAATTACTATAGATGAAACTATTATACCATTACAATGGGTTTAAAGATAAAGAGGAGACTACTCTATACTATAAAAGATAACCTAGGAAAAGTATTAAGAAGGACATATAAAAAACGCAAGATTCAAAAGTACTAGAATTTCCATTTTCTCTTCATGTCAATAGTAAGAAAACTATGTGCATCTTTGGCAAAAATGCCTACGCGAATCAGATTAATAGTTATATCGACGAATTGCAATTTCTCTTCCTTTATGCCAATAAATCTACGACTATTTCTTTCTTTCCAAGTGCAATATATGAACATTAAGAAGACAACTAAAAAGAGGATTGTGTTTGGAGCTCCTTTACTTGATTTGGCAATTACCTACTGCAATACAAACTCCCAATGTATAATCTTAAGTATAAGGGCGGGATTAACAAAATTTTCCAAAAAAATCAAATTTCTTAAGCTTATTATAATCTTTATTATTTATTCTGATTAACTAACATCCCTATTTACTTAAAAATATGTCTAAAACATTTTAGGACATTATTGACTATTGAATTGAATTAGTGTGCAAAAGGATGAAAGTTTGAAGAGACTTACTTTTATAAGCTATATTTTTAGTAACCATTAAGAAATGTTGAGACCACATTTTTAAACTAAAGGCACTTAAATTTAACCCTTTGTTTTAGCCTGTTTTCTTTTATCTATATTTTTAGTAACCATTGAGATATGTTAAGACCAAATTTTTAAACTAAAACCACTTAAATTTAACCCTTTGTTTTAGCCTATTTTCTTTTATTATTATCCAAACTATTTTTATTTCTTAGGAGTAACCAATTTTAAGACTTTTGCCTTTTGATTAATTATAACTACGTTGAAAGTCTTTACCCTATTTTTCTTGAAAACCTCACATTTACTAATAATGTGAAAAACCATAACGGACACCAAAGTGTCTTTTAGTACTTGGCTAGCCATAAATAACAAGTTTAGGACTAAATGTTGATGGTTCAAGACTTTTGATACCATCTGTGCACTTTGCCACTATGTAGATGAAACCATAAACCATCTGTTCTTTGATTGTGATTATTCTAAAGCTATCTGGAGTCGACTCCTTCATCTGTTAGATGTAATATACCCTACTTATGACTGAGAGGCCACACTGAGATGGGGCATAAGTCATTCTACACTAGGGAAGGAGAATGTTATACTAATTAAGGTAGTTTTCATTACTACGATATATATGATATGAAAAGAGAGGAACTACAGGTTGTACAAGCAAGTAGAGGAGGATAAATACAAATTAGCTGATAAGATTATTACTTAGATTAGATCCACATTATTGGCCAGAAAAGCTCAAAACTAGTTAACCCCTCCTATGCAGATTAGATGGAATCTATGATTTGTGGTTTTATGCGTGGATCCCTTGTAAAATTTTTGTCTCTTTGATGCTATGACTAGTAACTCCATTAGGGCCTAGTCAGTATATGTTTTGATTAACTAGTATAGTCTAGTTCTTTTGAACCAAGTGTAATAGCTGGGCTATTGGTATTATAATGTCTTATTCATGTTCCAAAAAAATAGAACGGATCGGTCAGTTTGATTAATTTAAGAACGAATCGACTTGATTTTTTGATTCAGTTTTTACTTTTAATCGTTATGAGTGAAAACTGCTCGGTTAAATAATAAACCAGTTGATATCTTTTGAACCGTGAAATCAAAGTTAAGGATTTCACCACCGGCTTCACCAATCGACTCGACATTAAATAGACTTCTTAAAACCCATGAACCTGATTCTGATTCTTTTTTAAACACAGAACAAAACAATGAATATGACTTAAAGCTTTGTCGACAATTCAATCATTCAATTCAGCGTGGCATAAAACCTACCCTAAACAAGCTCATAACTCATAGCAAAGCCACCTTTAACAAAAATTTCAATAACATAATTGAAATATACAACAATCATTGTGTCAAATAAGAACTGCACTTCAAGAAAATTACATAGACAAGGGAAAGAAGAGAGAGAAAGAGAAACAGAGGGAGAGAGGGGGGAAAGAGATGGGGAGGCAACGAGACTCACAAATATTGCTTGACTTAATGTTATAATAGATGATCGTAATGTGGATGTGAGGTTGTTGAATATTGGCACTCACCCCACCAAATCTAGGGTTTTGTGGAGGACCCATTAAAGGGCTAAATAGGGGTTTTTGTTTCTTTAAATCTTTTTTAGAAAATTTGGAGGAATGATAACATGTTTAGGGACAACTGAAGAATCTCAAATGAGGAAGGAAGATAATCATAGCTATAAAGTAAAAAAAAGTGAAAGAAAGAAAAGGTTAGAAAAAAATGAGCTACTTAGCATGATAGACACAAGAGTCCACTAGTTAGCCTCCATTGAAAGGGCCACTTCTACTTGCCATATAGATGAGAGAAACATCAAACTGGAATGGACTCTTTCATTATTGATTTTCCTTTTTTTCTTTCCTTGTAATGGGTGACGATTCTTACAAAGCAAGCAACTTTTGGTTTCTAATACACGTGAGAGAGAGGATGAAGAAAGAGAATAAGGTTGTATGAAACATTAATAGTTGCTTGTCTTTACATGCCTTTTGTAATTTGCTACGATTTATTTTCCGTCGCTAATTTGCTACGATTTATTTTCCGTCGCTAATTTTCTGTCCCCAATTTTACTTTTTCTTGTAGTGAGTGTAGGAGTTAGAGACAAAACTAAAAGTTGGAGACATAATTATGTTCCTAAAATGACGAAAATATGAAGATTACTTTAGAGATCCAATAAAGAACATCCTTTCATTGAAATCTCAAGGGGACTACATTAGAGAAAATGGGATATTTCTTATGGATTCTTTTCTTAATTATTTTTCTAAACTTTTGATGTTTGTCTTCTATGTTTTTGAACTAAGTTTGATTAGTCCCTAGGTAGGATGAACCTTAAGTAGGGATGGATATTGTGATTTGATGTTTTCTTCAATCCAATTTTATTGATTAATTCATTGCAATTCAATTATGGATTTTAAGTCTTGAATTAATATGTTCAGGATATTAGTTCAATGTATGATTTCATATGAATGAGATTGAGAAATCATTTTGTATAAATAAATATACCATAATTGGAAGGAGTCTCATGCAAGTCTATAAATAGGTCGATATAAATTGATTGACCTATTTTGTGAGAGTCAATATTGTTATAATCGCAAACGCATGACTTAGTTAAGCTAGTACTAGGAAGTACAAGTCGATCCTACAAAAACGATGAATAATAGTAATTACCCTCCTCCTATTATCTAGTATAAGGATTGATTTTAGGTTTGAAAGAAACTAAACTAAGACAAGTAAAATAAAATAGATAATGAAATTGAACAAAGAGTTAAGGAAACACAAGGAATTATCCATATGAAGAATTAGTATCTAAGTTTCAAATCTCCCTAAACCCTTAATAGATTGATTTTTTTATTTTGCAATTTTTTTATTGATTTATTAGTTATGGAGACTCTTATGGTATGCTAGTAGTTGACCTTGGGTCTACCAACAACTGATCCCAAAGTTTCTAACCGAATTACTCTAGTTAAATTTTATAGGGTTGTGTTACCGATTTATGAATCCCTCTATTAGTTTTTACCCTAATTCAGAAGAATTATGTCATCTTATCTCTAGAGCTGCAATCAGCTCCTTCCAATTACCGTGGATCTATTCAATCTAGGATTTCCCAATCGCTATGTATGAAATCAAATTATGGTCTAATATTCTGGATTACTAGAACATAAATAAAATAAGTAATTGGATCCCAACTATCAATTAAACTAATTGCATTAATAAAATAATCAAATCATATCAAAGTATTAACATAAGATAATCAAATCATATCAAAGTATTATCAAACGTGAAATCAAATATAAACTAAAAGAAAAATGAATTGAAAGCAATGAGTTCATAATTCTAAATCTCTTTGATTGTCTTCTATCGAATATTCTCACGATGTAGAGGATTGATCTTATATTCCGATGGATCTTTCGATGAAATATTTGTGTTTTCCACTTCTTTAGACCAAAATTGCCCCTAGAGAATGAACTCTATGTTTGGAAATCGCCTCCTAATGCCTACTCCCTGATTGCTCACTCTTATTGCCTTCAAACAGATCCTTTAATTTAAAATCTAACTAGGGTTATAGGGAGATGCACGTGCACCGAACTGTACATAACAAAAAATTACAAGAATTTTGAATATGCATGGGCTCGAGGAAGTACACAGCCATGTGCTCAGTCGTGCATCCTTTTTGCACTTCAAATCTTCAATTTTTGTCGTGATCTCATCCAAATTCTTCCCTTTTTGGTCCATGAAGGCAATTATTCTCTGTAAACACATTTAGAGCAAATTAAGTACCAAATATACAAAAAAAAAAGTATAAAATATCAAGCAAAATACATCAAATATGGGTGTAAAAATATAGTTAAATATTCATCTATCATAAATCTTTTGGAATAGGGTCAAACCTAATAATGAAATTAATGAATCGAGTAATGCAATCTTAGAGGTTTTAACTAGAAATCAAGGGTTAATTACTAATAGTCTTAAGAAAGATATTAACATATGATAAATATTTCTACCATCCAATGATCAATAATTAAATTACAGGATAAAGGTTTATATTTAAGAAATCTTTAGGGGATTCATTTCCTAGTTACTAGTTATTTGATATTGATGGATCTTAATGTTATCTATGTTCTAATTCATTATTGTGTTAAATTTTTTTTAGTTTAGCTAGGTTTTAATTAAACATCATCCTATTCATTAATTAGATAATAGAAAAAGGTTATTACTACTACTTTTAGTCCTCATGGAATCAATCCATACTTATCAATGCTAGCTACAACTATACTGTGCACTTTCAGTTTAAAACCTTAAAATTACATATCAACCATTCACTTCCCACCAGTTTCTTTAGATTTCCAAACCCTACAAGGGGTTTGTAATATAGATTGTAGATCTGCTGGGTGTTATAACCATATTAGATTCATAATAAATAAGAGAAATTTGATTTTCTTTTCAAGACAAGCTTGAAATTCAGGAGAATCCTTCTTTAGTGCGCCTTCTTCTTACAAAAGAAATACCTGGACTCCTTTTTTATTTCACCTTAGGCAGGTATCTTTCTATCCCTTTCCTTTGGCTTGATCTTTATTCTTTACTTGAGTAGTCAAATGCATATTTTTACCTGCCTCTATATTTATCCTCTTATACACACATGGTCATCTTCTCATTAATTAAATACTTACTCTTATACACATTGTAAGAGATTTTAAAATGTCTATATTAAGGTGGTTAGATATTTAAAATGTAGCACATAAGGAGAGGTTTAGATATATCAACTTTAAGAGCCTTCAATAGAGCCACAATGTCCCTTATTTGCATAATCTGCTCACCCACACCTCTAATACTAGTGAGCTTTTGAGATGAGAATTTTATAATCAAGGTGTCAACAAGCGCTTTATTTGAAGACACAATTTGCTTTTCTATGGCATTCAGCAAAGTACAAACATTATCATATTGATCAATCGAACCCCAAATACCAACTGAGATATTGGCTTTTATGAATATTACAGTTACGAGATTAGATTAGTCACACTTTTCAAAAAAATCGACCTCATCTGAAAGGCTAGTTTCAATAATGGAAGGTGGTTCATCCTTCCTAGTAACATAATCAATGTCCATCCACCTCAAATAAAGAAGAATTATCTCCTTCCAAATCTTATAGTGATCACCTCTTAACTTAGGAATATCATATTTTATATTAGAAAAATTCACAAGTTAAATGACCACAAAACAATTATATACATGCTTGTGTCACAAAATTAAGGCAAATACTCATAATCATGCTCTACCAATGTAAAACATATGATAAAATGAATTAGAAACAAGAATTGCTTATAGACTAAATTCAAATGATTCATAAGCCTTTAAGATGAAACTATCAAATTGCATTCCATTTCTTAATCCCTTTGGGTAAATTAAGAAATATAATATGATATTTCATATAAATTAACTATACAATTGTAATGACATTCTTATGAGATGATATCTTTGCATTAGATATAATCAATTACAAACTAATGCTCTTTACTATATATGATCTTAAAGATCTCAATGCATAAGATTAATTAAAGATGTTATAGCTAATCTTTAATTAATGAAAATGTAGATCACTAGGCATTAAATTTCATGAATCAATTGATTCAAATGCATATAAAAATCATATATATAATAAACTTCATAATATATACACATAGAAGCATTAATTATAATTCAAGAACAAACATAAAACATGCTTTCAAATATCATTTTGTAGATTATTAACGATAGGCTACAAATGTAAATCGAGATTCATACATTTAGTTTTTAGATCCCCCCAAAGAAGACCAAACATCAAACCATATCAAAGCAGAGGCAAAATTTAGCTTTGATACTAAAATGTTAAGGGAAAGCAATCGCCAAATCCAATAAAATTGGGAACAAACTTAATTGAAATATGATATGTGTAAGAGACCTCATATGCATGTTATATTTAGTGTAAAAGAGAAAATTAAGAGACTAATGGATTTATTGTAGAGGCGAAAATTACAAAAGACTAACCTCTAGCCATTGATATAGCCACAAAAGTGCAACAAAAAGCCTTGAATTTTGTAGAGAAATCTCAAGAAAATCGAATTTTGAATACTACAAACACAAGTTTAATGAATGGATTATTCTTATTGACAATCTAACTTAATGGATTGTTATCTTTATGAGTACTAGATTTTAGGGACCCAAAGCCATAAAAATTTGTTTAAATGACATTCTTCCATTAAGAATGGCTTTATTAAGATGGTAGCTATCGAAGGAGTTGATTTTTTTGCAAAAATGTTTGACCATATAAGAAAAATTTTCAAATACAATAAATACACATCCCAAACATAAGTTTAAGAAGTATCTACATAAATAATGAACATGCCCAATTTAAATAATATTTATTGATAATTTAATATAAATCACATCACTAATTTAACAAAATCACTTAAATTGCTTGTAAAGGGTTCGATACATGAGATTATCAATGTCATTCATTTGTTCAAATGATGTGAAGAATTATGTTTATAAAGATTTGAGGTTTTCTTTTTAATACATACAGATGTAAAACAACATTAAATTATTGGTTAATTTTTTTTATATATAGTTAGAATCTTAATGATTTAACCAATCAATCATAAAAGTGTACTATAAGATGAATTTTTATTAGAGAATTTCAAATAAAAATAAATGTTTTCAATTTTCATAAATGACTAAGTGATAGGCCATAAGATTTATTATACTCATTATTTACATCTCTTAATTTATGCAATCAATTACAACATTATAATTTTGACTAGAGTATGTTAAATAAATGAATTTTTTAAATTATCATAAGATTATTTTTATTCTGATTGAGATTTTACTTAATTTGCATATTCAATTATAAAATTGTACCTATGTGATGAATTTTGATCCAAAAATGTTAAATAAAAATATATTACATGTATCTTTTAAAAATAAAATATTGTTTGTTTGATCTTGCAGGTGATAAATAAGTCTTTAAGGTCCCTCTGATAGGAACGGAATGTCAAAGTTTATGTTTACCTTTATATTTTAATATACAACTTTCCGAATTATTAGTTATAAATTTTCCAGATCAGGAGGTCTTAAGAATGATTCCAATAGTATCCCTGCTTCAAAAGTAAGCTGAAAATTTACAGCTGGCCATAATAAAAATAGTTTATTGAAATTCTAATCATATTATTCCAACACGTTAAGAATGGGGTTTGGAGAGTTCAGATCTTCTGTCCAATATTATGGTATTTTATTGTGTCCAATAAATCTTTTCAATAAAACAGAATAAGACAGAGTAAAACTGGACAGAGCATCTGATTTGGGGATTAGAAGAAAAGCATATATGTAGTTGCATTTGCTTGGCACTTGACTCGGATATGTCGTAACGTACTTACCAAGTTTGGTTCTATCAATCTACAGCCGGGAACAACAATGGCTGATACAACCACCGGTGCATCACCATCAAACACAATCACTACCCAAGATGAGGACGTCATTCTGTCCACGTCATGCACAATTAGAGCTATGAATTTTGGGTTGAAGTGTCCTGTTTTTGTTTATGTATTTTAATTTTGTGTTCACATATTTACTTGGGTTCTATATAAATATATGAATTAAATTTAATTAACTTAAATAGAGTAGCTTTAAAACATTCGTGATGGAGAGCTTTACCGTCTAAAAAGATCCTATCCGGCTCGAATCCGAACTAATCGGTTGCTTATAGGGTGCCGGGTGGTTTAACCCAAAATGGACGATGGTCATGAATTTTGATCTTTTAAATGACAATCAGACAGGAGAATCTATTCCTTTTGTGAAGTCGAGCTAAAAAAGAAGAGGGTATATGGAACCGACCTTACTTTAACGACCCCTTTTTAAGCTCTACCTGGTTTAAGTGTCGTAATATGTTAATTGGAGTTTCTTGCTAAGGAAGGATCTCAATTTGGAGCTAGGCTACCATGTCCAATTTCAGCCTTTAAAGATCGCAGCTTTATTCACTTTTTCTCAACCCACTCTCTGTATTCCTCCTAGATCACACATCTGTTAGTAGGCTAACCAGTGATTGAGTGTGTCTTGCTACTGATCAATTTCTAAACCTTAAAGCTTGAATCTTCAACCTTGAAAATCATACCTTTGTTGCCATGCTGCCTTTGTCCAACATGTCTCAGTCAGCATCCACGTTGTTCTCTGCTTATGCCTCCTTCGCAGGTTCGATGATGTTGGTTAGATCCATGGCCAATGAGCTCATTCCTTATGAGCTCAGGTCATATATTTACAAGGCAATTCACTACTTAATCACTCCTCTCTCGTCCAACCTCACGCTGGTCATAGATGAGCTTTATGGTATGTCTCGCAACCACGTCTACGACGCAGCAGAGCTCTACCTTGGAACCAAAATCAGTCCCTCTACGGAAAGGCTAAGAATTGGGAAAACGCCAAAACAGAAGAATATCAACGTCTCTATCGAGAAAGGCGAGGTTGTTAACGATGTTTATGAGAACGTTAAGCTTCAATGGAGGTTTGTCTTCACGGAATCAAGCAGCAAGAATTACTCTGTTGAGAAGAGGTATTTCGAGTTATCGTTCAACAAGAAGTTCAAGGACAAAGTGATGGACTCGTACTTGCCTTATGTTTTGGCTAGAGCGAAAGCGATCAAAGAGGATGAGAGAGTGGTCAAGCTCTATAATCGCGGATGCCCTTTTAGTGATGATGATGGAGGTGGAATGTGGGGTTCAATAAATCTTGACCACCCAGCTACATTTGAGACCATAGCAATGGACCCTGAGTTGAAGAAGATGATCATTGAAGATTTGGAGAGGTTTGTGAAGAGGAGAGACTTCTACAAGAAGGTGGGTAAGGCTTGGAAACGTGGGTATTTGCTCTATGGTCCTCCAGGAACAGGGAAGTCGAGTTTGATTGCTGCTATGGCGAATTACCTGAAGTTTGATGTCTATGATTTGGAGCTTACTAGTATATATTCAAATTCCGATTTGAGGACGACCTTACTGTCCACAACGAATCGGTCTATTTTGGTGATTGAGGACATTGATTGCAGTGTGGAGGTGCAGGATCGACAGAATGACAACCAGAACCAGTATGATGCTCCTCCCTCAAAGGTTTCCTTCAAACTTCTCTTTAGTTTGGTACATTAATTAGTTCAGAAAGCTATAAAGTTTTCATCTTTCCGTCACCAATCATCAATTCAAGTGTACAATTTATTGTATTAAGACCGAATTTGTTGGGTGAAATCTGTGACCATTTTTAAACTAATATATCTGCAATTGTTTCATTGTTTGTAACAGTTGACACTCTCTGGTATACTAAACTTTATTGATGGGTTGTGGTCGAGCTGTGGCGATGAACGAATAATTGTGTTCACGACCAACCACAAACACCGGGTCGACCCTGCTCTACTGCGACCTGGAAGAATGGATATGCATATTAACATGTCCTATTGCACAGTTTCCGGGTTCAGCCTCCTAGCATCTAACTATCTAGGCATAGAAGACAAAAATCATCGTCTTTGGGGACAAATTGAAGACCTGATAGAGAACACCAACGTCACACCAGCAGAGATAGCAGAGGAACTAATGAGAAGCGAAGATGCTGATGTTGCTCTTGAAGGTGTTGTCAAATTCCTCAAACGCAAGAACCTGGAGGCTAATGAGAACAAAGACGAAGATGATGGCAAAGTAGAAGACCAAGTTGCTAAGAAACTCAAAACTGATAATGGCGAAAAGAAATTAGGTACTATTAATAACAACAGAAGAGCTTTACGAGCTGCAGGAGGTGGAAGGAGAAGAAGTAGGCGACAAGCCTCGCGTTTCTCGTAAAATTACGGCTTTTGTTGTTAATGAAAAGAGGATATGATGCATCAATCACTTAAGGATTCTTCCTTTTGTGGTCAAGTTCTTTAAGGCTCATACCAAGTCAATTCTTGAATAGTATATCAATCTTGTCTACTGGTTAACTCATTAAAGAGATATGCAGTCGCTTTTGAGGCAACTTTTGTTGTACAGGGTATTAGTTTCCTGATTATAATTAGCGAAATCAGCTCCAAGTTGCTGCACTGATTTTATGTAAAATATCCTCTTGTATCTTCCTATTTATGGTAACTATTGACGACCTAAAATAGTGCTTGTAATCCCCAAATCTTAGCATCTTCCATATATAGTTTGTACACTGCATATATGTACCCTTTAGTTACAGAGAAATAAAAATGTGTTTTGAATTCTTATCACATAATTCTTATATTTCTATATTTCTTGTATTTTTGACTTGGTATCCGAGCAAGGTTTCTTGCACCCTGAAACACCATGTCAGATAAACAATCTAAAAACACCTTCTGTTCCTGTTATACATGTTCAATCCGAAAATTCCAGCTTTGCTACTGGAGATATTCTTACCGAAATTAATTATGATATACGGTCCCAGATTATGGAAATGCGGACTGCTAGTGGTGAGAAACTTGAATATATTATGGGAGGGTAGATCCTTTGAAGGAGATTGATGCTTCTTATACAAAGTGATATGCTGAAGATTAGAAGGTTACATTGGTTTATGCCCTACAGCTAATCACTTTGATTGTTGTTTAGTAACAAATTATTTAAAGGCATTTTTTATCTTGTACATGTTTAGATGTATATGATAATGTCCATTAGATAATTATACATTGTAAATAAAATTATAATGAGATTATAATTATGAGATTCATATTGCATTTATATATTATTCCTAAAATATTCATAGTAATTGTTCTATTAAGATTGGACTTTAATAGAACGTAAAAAGACTAACATATGTTTTGTTTTTCCTTATGAAAGAAGTAGTTGATCTCATAGGCTAAAGTATAAAGATATTTAAACAAACGTGTGGGTACTTCCTAGAGAACAAGTTCATTGAACAGACCCGATATGAGAAATCCATTTGAAACATTACTTGTATGTCTATGGAATTCTCATTGTGATGATTGTATAAGTGATCCTTTGATTTGAGGTCATCAAAGTTATCTTGTATGGGGATTGTTATGTTTTGATACTGCTTGTGATCTATTTTATCAAAGGTCGTTAAACAGTAGTTATTGGATATAGCATGAACTATATCGAGATAGTTGAATGATCAAGATATGATTCATTACCCTAAAATTATTAGAGAGAATGTTCCGTTGTTCTCGATTAATATTGATTCAGGAAATCCTTGGCTAAGGTGGAATGATATTTTGTAAATAGTTTACAAATATCATTAATTGAATCAATAGTTAATGGCGGAGAACTAATATAATTGGACTCAAAATAGAGTAGACA
>JAOQMR010000211.1:19978331-20037828 GCA_027563865.1 Erythroxylum pelleterianum | reverse complement strand
ATCAACAAACTCAACAATAATTAATCGATCAAGCGCAGAGATTAAATAAACATAAGAAATTCACGAAAACAATTAAATCCAAGAAGTCTCACGAACTACATGCATCAAACGTAAAGTACCCTGACTAGATTAAAAACTTAGCTACACCTAATACTAGTTACTATCTAATAAAACTGAAATTAACAAACTAAAATAGAAATTAATCCTTCACCGAAACGTTGTTTCTCAAACAATTCCCACTGTCGTCCTCACTATCTGATTCTTCAATATCCCTGCCGTCGATTCCTTTGTTCATTTTTCTCTCCAAAGCCACTGCTATCGCAACCTTAAAACCCTCGGCTCCTACCTTACGCCCCCCCCCCCCCGGCTGTCTTTGATCAAATATATATATATATATATATATCTATTAAAGAGCTGCCGTCCATCCACTCTTCAATCCCTAGGTTTTAATGATGTGGGCCCACCAGACAAATAAAACCCATTTAAAAAAAACCTTCCTCCTTTATGTGTTGCCGGCGCACACTCCTCTCTTAGTCACCCTAGGTTATTGTTTACTTAGGCATTAAACAGGTGGGCCCCTTCTCCTTGACAATTAAGGACCAGCCCACTCTCCTATGTCTTCATGCGTTAATATCGTGCTGGCCAATTTGCTTTTCTCTTAATCTCCCATGCTCTCTGCCGTTATTTTTAATTTCCAGCCAACGACGCCCCCTTAGTTGCCTAGGTTTTGTTTCCTTCTCCTTAGATACGAGGTGGGCCCGTATGTCTTTTATTTCAAACCAGCCCTTGCGTTAATATGGGCCATGAACTTAATTTGCGTCACTTATAATCTGCTGCTTTATTACTCTGTTATTCTCCAACGCCCCTTAATTATTTGCGTCACTTCCTCTAATTTGTTGTTTGGTATAACCCGCAAACACACGTCGGGGTATAACCCTCAAACATACGTCGCAGTATAACCTGCAAACACCGAAGGGTGGGGTGTGGGGTGTGGGATCCAATATTAAAAGGTTTGCGGGTTATACCGCGACATCCAACACAAATAAGTATTGTCCTCTTTGATCATGGGTGGAATCCACGATTCGAACCTATGACCTCAAGGTTTTGTTTCACTTTAAGTGAACGTCTCTTACCATTGACCAAAGAGGACAATACTGATTTGTGTTGGATGCCGCGGTATAACCCGCAAACACACGCCGGGGTATAACCCCCAAACATACGCCGCAGTATAACCTACAAACACCGAAGGGTGGAGTGTGGGGTGTGGGGTCCAATATTAAAAGGCACATTTTAATTGTAGGGTCCGTGTTTTGCGTAGGGTCCATGTTTTGCGTACCGGGCCCTTGGCCTCGCATACCCCAAGTGATCACGCGACCTCTACCCCAAGTGATCACAATAGTGAGAGGCGTCCACTTAAGTGGAACAAAACCTTGAGGTCTTGGGTTCGAGTTGTGGACTCTCCCAAGACCAAAGAGGACAATACTAATTAATGGTAGTGGTCGCGTGATCACTTGGGGTATGCGAGGCCGAGGGCCCGGTAAGCAAAACACGGACCCTACTCAAAACACAGACCTTACAGTGGCACTGAAACGACCCTCAACGTATTCGCTCATTTCTTTAGCTCCTCGCTCAAGATCGTCTACTCTTTAATCAACAACGCTTTCACAAACGTCTAACTACTAATGTTGAGTGTTATCATTGCCATAAAGAAGAATTCTCGCTACATGTTGTGCACGATTGGCCCAAAACACATAATCTGTGGCTTACATTCCATCTGCAAGCCGTCTCTCTTGATTTTTTTAATCTAAACACTCATGATTGGCTCAATCTGAATCTTCAAAAGCATCGACTTGTTTTTGGCCTTGATTGGTCAATTATCTTTGGTACCACTTGTTGGTTTCTATGGTCCTAGAAGAATATGGCCCTCTTTGATGACCAGTTCTCTTGGCCGATTTCTCCTGCATATCTTGTCCTGGAGTATGTTCACCGGATTCACAAGGCTTCTATCTGGCAAGGTAGAGCATATCTTGATTATAGACCTCAGTGCGAGCAAATTATTGGCTGGTGTAAACCTAATCATGGTTAGGTGAGACTGAATACAGATGGGACGTGCAAAAGCTCATCCTCTTCGGCTACAACAGGTGGCCTTATCGTGATAACTCTAGTGCTTGACTTGGCGGCTTTGTGCAGAATTGGCTGGTGCTCCTTTATATCTGTTGAATTCTGGGGAGTTTTTTCTAGTTAGAACCTAGCTTGGGACCTTGCTTATCGTCTCGTGGAGCTAGAAATGGAATCTCTAGTGGTGATGAATACCCTATCCGATTCAATTAAACGGACAATGTCGCTCAACCCCCTAGTCATGAGTATCAACGAGTTATTTACTCAGAACTGGGTAGTCTTACCTTGCCATACTTATAGGGAAGAAAATTGGTGTGCCGATTGGCTCCCCAACTTTGCTGTAAATTTTAGGCTCAGGATTACCACTTTTGATATTACACTTATAGGGTACCTCTCATTCCTTCTAGAGAATATAGTTAGAATTCACATCCCTAGACTAGTCACGTAATTTGTCTCATTTTTTCTCCGCTGTAATAAAAAAAAAGATTTATAACTTTGTGGAAGGTTTCATATATTCTCCCAATAGCTCCCACCAACGCTCACATTGTATTGTAATGGAGATATGGTTATGGTGGTATGTAGAGCAAGAGAAGAGAAACATTTGTTATGGTGGTATATAGAGCGAGAGAAGAGATACCGTGTCAACAAGATGAGCACATAAATGAAAAGATGGCAAATATACCAAAAAAAGGAGGTGAGTCTTAATTATCGTCGATGTGTATACCTCACTGTATCTCATTCTCCCCGCAAACGTCTCCACTACTGTCCAAAGAATTTGTCTGTGCCGTTATATGTGTTTCTATCTCGACACATTTTCCCTTACCCTTCACGGAGGTCATTCTCTTTCTCCCTTTCAACCTTTCATTTCCTATTATCTCACCTTCTTCGTGTACCTTTTTACTCATTCTCTGGTTGTTTCTGCCTTTTCTTTGGATTGTAATTGCAGGCATTTGGTTAGAGCATTGGTTGCGCCATTAACGTGTTGCACGATCATTTTTCGCGCCAATGGCTGCGGTCTCTGGACCTCTGTCTCCCTTACCAGGTTTGTCCATCCAAAACTCCGTATCTCTCTCGTATTCTTCTTGTTCATCATATTTTTTGTTTTATTCTTTTGCTCTGCCATGCAAGAACGCGTTACTTATGAATATGTGATTGTGGGAAATCCCATATTTGAGTTATGATAAAAGCATGTCTTGATATTGGTTCTTACCGTTGGTGGTTGGTTATGGAAGAATCTGAACTGGGCCATTCTGGGGATGAGAAGAAGACCAGAGTCGAGTCGTTGAAAAAGAGAGCGATTAATGCCTCCAAGAAATTCAGGAACTCGTTGACGACAAAGGGTCGGAGAAGTAGAAAAGTCATGCCAGTTGAAATCGAGGATGTCCATAATGCAGAGGAGATCAAGGCAGTTGATGCTTTCCGCCAAGCACTTATCTTGGAGGAAATGCTGCCTTCAAAACATGATGATTATCACAAGATGCTCAGGTTTCTTTTTCTCTGTTTCCTTGTCAGATTCTCTTGGTTTTGTATCCACAATAATGATTCAATATCTTGTTCAGAAATTGCCTCTTCAACTTTTCTAAGTACTATTCTTGAATGTAGAATATTGATTAATTTCTCCTCCATTTATCTAGATTCTTGAAGGCCAGGAAATTTGATATTGAGAAAACAAAGCAAATGTGGTCTGACATGCTTCAGTGGAGAAAAGATTTCGGCACAGACACAATCATGGAGGTATTGAGAAGTTGAAATTTCTGCTAAATTAGTCAATGTAATTGTGACTTCTACGCTAGAAAATGAATCACGTGGCTTACAGTCATTGCGTGCTCCTTTGATGTAGTTACTCCGTTTGCTTTTCTATATTTTCTTCTGTGAAGGACTTTGAATACAAGGAAGTCGATCAAGTTGTGAATTGTTATCCCCAAGGCTATCATGGAGTAGATAAGGATGGTAGACCTCTTTACATTGAGAGGCTAGGCCTAGTAGATCCTACCAAGTTAATGCAAGTTACAGATATGGACAGATATCTCAAATACCATGTGCAGGAGTTTGAGAAAGCTTTTGCTTTTAAGTTTCCAGCTTGCTCAATTGCAGCAAAGAAGCATATTGATCAAAGCACGACGATTCTTGATGTGCAGGGAGTGGTGAGTGAGAACTAATTGATGTATGAGGATTTGATAACGTGAATTACTGTGAGGAGCTCCAGTGAATTTAAAGTTGGGAGATGCACAGTGGTACTATGCTGTTCATGTCTCTTTTTAGTGACATTGAAATGGATGTTTTGAATCTATTGTAGGGCCTCAAAAATTTCACCAAAGCAGCCAGGGATCTCATCACTCGCATTCAGAAGATTGATGGGGATAATTATCCTGAGGTATGAATGTCTCTGTTTCCCTTAATGTTACAATTGACTCATAGTCCTTTAGCTGTGATTTCACTGTGGACAAGCTAATTGTACTATTATGCAATTTTTGTTTTATGCAGACTTTGAATCGCATGTTCATCATCAATGCAGGTTCTGGATTCAGAATGTTGTGGAACACCATTAAATCTTTCCTCGATCCTAAGACCACTGCAAAGATCCATGTAAGTGTGCTTAGCCTTGCCATAAATTGAA
Organism: Erythroxylum pelleterianum; assembly: GCA_027563865.1. NCBI lineage: Eukaryota > Viridiplantae > Streptophyta > Magnoliopsida > Malpighiales > Erythroxylaceae > Erythroxylum > Erythroxylum pelleterianum. The sequence goes on along the minus strand of JAOQMR010000211.1, from coordinate 20,033,093 downwards.
AATCTTTATCTGGGCCAAATAACCAATTACTATAGGGAATCGTTTTCAGGTTCTTGGCAATAAGTATCAGAGCAAGTTACTGGAGATAATTGAGGCTAGGTAAGTTTCTGATGAGTTGTTATCATTGTGCCCTGTCTTCCTTCTATGTTCTTACTCCTATTCAACTTAAAATTTTCTTGTCCAATATTTGTAGGTGATTCAGTTTTTTCCTGCTTAGACCATACTCATGGGTACTGATTATCTTATCTGTTTGTACTTTTTGCTTTATGTTCCTTTGTGGCTCCCTTCTGTATTAGTGAGTTGCCTGACTTTTTGGGAGGTAACTGCACTTGTGTTGAGAAAGGAGGATGTCTGCGTTCTGACAAGGGCCCTTGGAACGATGAAGAGATTTTGAAGGTGAGTTGCAGTTCCTTCTAAAGATCTTTGCAACTTCAGCCAAATTCATTCCATGCATGCGGCCTTAAATTAGCAGTTAAAGTTTACTTAATTAACTTGCAGATGGTTCAAAATGGTGTGCACAAATGTTCAAACAGAACTCTTGATGAGAGGGCAATGTCTGAGGATGAGCCTGTAAACTCAAAGGTCTCATTTGTTGGAACTCACCGTTGCATTTATTCTTAACCTTGCGGAGAAAAATCTGGTTTAAATCCTAGCTTAATTTTTAAATAATGCATCAGGAACTTGACTCTCCTAAGGTAGCCTTGGACTCCCCAAGGGAAAACGTAGAGCATCCACAGCTCTCTGCTAAATCTCAAAAGGTAAGTTCAGCATATTTTAGAGAAGTTTGTTGGAGATTAAATTTTGTGAGTGCAGATTAACTTTAGCCCTCCTGGGACTAAAATAAAACCTATGAGGCTAAGGAAGGAAATCCATCGACATTCATGGATCTTCCAGCATGAGTAATAATATTGCAAAAGAAAGTAATATGCGGATTCATTACACACTCGTCCTTAAGTTAGCTGATGAATAATCAAACTCTTCTTCACTTCATGTCACTAGGTCACTGCGATTATCAGTTCAAAGTGCCTATCTTCTGAAAAAGAAGAAATCACGTTTTTTTTTATGTGCATGTTATGAATCTTAGACGCACTCATGTTTGTTATTTTGCTAGTTAAGAGCAGTTGTATGTACATTATTGGGCAACAAGCCCCTGAAACACTCGAACTTAATTTGTTACTTTTGTTAGTTGTCATTCACTCTGCATTCTGCTTCTGCAGTATCACTGAACATCCAAAGTTTTTCAACCCACAGGTAGCCTTTGAGGATTATGGTCCAGTGGTTGAGAAACCCGTGGATTTGAATTGGAAAAGCATGGCTGCAAGTCAGAAGCTACTGAGTAAGAAATTACTGAGTCAGAAACTGCTCAGCCAGAAGTTGCAGAGTGGGAAGTTTGATGTTTCTAAAGGTAAATTACCTACTAGTAAGTCTTATAAATATTTGTTTCTTTGGTTTCTGCCTGAATAAAGTTGACCCTTGCATGATGAGGGGACAAGATATTGGAAAAGAACTTGTTGGCTTGCTTCATTTTCTTTCCAATTGAAAACATCTTTTGTTTTGTCTTACAAGAGTAATTAGAGGTTAACATGTAATGATGTCACTGAGACACATCTAAAGGTCAGTCAAAGATTTTTCAGAGAAGAATTATTAGAAGGTGGTCCTAGATTGTTGCTCAGTTTAGTGTGATAACTTCATACATTATCGATATTCTGGTACATACATATTGCAGGCTCTTGTGGAATTTACATAAACAGATTATGTTTATAAAAGCCTTTCTTGCATATCCATTCAGGATCGTACTTATACATTCTAGATTCCTTTTACTTGCAGCAGCTGATTCTCACAACAAGATTCAAGATGCGTCAGGCCCACCAGTAATCACTGGTGTAATGGCCTTTGTCATGGGCATTGTCACCATGATCAAAGTGACCCGCAATGTACCCAAAAAGTTGACTGATTCCACCATATACTCCAATAGTCCTGCACATACTGAGGAGCCAGAAGTCAAACAGAAGCAGATTGCACCTGCTGTCTCCAAAGAAGACTTCATGGCTGTCGTGAAACGCACGGCTGCATTAGAGGAAAAGGTGAATGTTTTGAGCATGAAGCCTGATACCATGCCACCAGAAAAGGAGGAAATGCTGAATGCTGCCTTGAGTAGGGTTGACGCCTTAGAACAAGAGCTTGTAGCAACCAAAAAGGTAGGTTCTGGTCTCAGTGAAGTAAATTCTTGTTGCACCATGTGTAACGTGCATTCAAATGTTGATAACTGACTGCATAAACTAATACAGATTTGTGTCTGCAAAGATCTTTCTTGTAGCATGTTATCTTTCAATGTTCTGACTTGAGAAGAAATTGCTCATTCTGACTGCTCTATTTGGTTTCATAGTAATCTTCCTTTTCATTTTTCATCTTTGCCTCACGTTATGCACTGAAAGTGGGGTATATTGAGATTAAGTTTGACATAAATTGAGATGAATTTCGAGGAAAAATAGTTCTAGATGTCATGGGTCTAGTTACTGGAGTTCACATGAAGAAACCGAGTTTGGTCAGAACATATTGCTCATGCAGTTTTGTGTCAAGTATTAATGCATCTGTTCCTCATTTCCATACTCCGTTCGCTGCATGTTTCTTCTGTTGTTCGTGCATATTACAGCTTCTAATACTGTGCAAAGGAACTATATAAATCATACTGTTAACTAGAGCTTTGATCTGCATTTTGTTAGGCTTTGGAGGAGTCACTTTCTAAACAGGAGGAGGTCATGGCTTACATTGAGAAGAAGAAGAAGAAGAAGAAGCTGGTATGTAAATAGTGTTCAAAACAAGTCAAAATTTTCTTTTGTTTCATTAACGTTAGAATTCAAGTAGCTCGAATTCTTAACATTGTCTGCCGTGTGATGTAGTTTGGCTGGTAAATGAAGAAATGAATGAGTATTGGATAGGATGAGAACACAAATGGCGAGATGGTTTTCTGCGTTCCAAGGCCAGCAAAAACACAGTTCTTTAAGGTTTCATGTATAGAATAGCGGAGAGAACTTCGTGATGTTCTTCCTATATGCCATTCACACCTTCCATGAACACAGATTACAAGAGACCTATATATATCTGGACATGTAGTAGCATTGGTCTGAAGGGTGAGCAAGGCGTAAAAGAATAGCCATTTTGTTTCTTGGCCATGATGTATAATTAGCTCGAGCTCCTCAAGCATGAACTCAGTTACAGTGAACAGCAGGGGACAATTTGGAGAGTGTGAGACTAATGTCTATTGATTAGATTGAGTCGGGGATTCGGATTCATATATGTTGTTGTCTCTCAAACACATGAGAATGAAGTAGGCTTGAAATCTTGCTCTCAAATTTCCCCTTTTTGTTTTGTTTTGATTGACGGGTTTGTCAGAAGTTCGTCATACTTTGTGTAAAAAGGTTTATACTGTCTACACTAACATTTTCAGAATTATTGTCGGATTCCCCTTGAAAATAAGCGCTAAGGGAGGAACGATTCAAGAGTTGTTCACGCACAACTAACATAACATGGCCTTAAATTCTGAAAAGACGAAACGACTTGGCGCTGAAAAGGTATGCTTATTATTTTAAAGCTGGCATGGCACACGAAAGTCCAATTTGGTGGGGGTGGATTCCAGCTCCACCAAAATCATGTTTCGCATGTATGTACAATAATATTAACGCACTCTCCTGGGCTTAAGTGAGATCTCTTCCATTATATTTAAAATTTGAACTTAGAATTTTATCTCTTACAAAAGATTTATCTTGCTCGAACGAGAATTAGTCTAAGTATAAATAATTTAAAGATATCTTTTCATAATTAAAATTTCCTTAGAACACCCGTGGACAATAAAAAAATATTAACATCAACAGATTAGGAGAAATTAAACTCTAACAAATATGTTGCATAATAATAATAATAATAATACAATAACATGCAACGACAAAGGGATATAGGACAGAGGTCCAGCAGGGCGGCAGGCAATTGTTTCTACCCACGTCATGCAATGCTTTTTGCAGATATTAAAGGTACAATTGTCATTGAGGGGTTGCTTTCTTCCTCTTCGAAGCATTAGATGGATATTAATGGATTCAAGGCAAAGCAAAGGCCAATCTATATGGGAAGAAAGAAAGGCGGCTCAAGTCAGTCTTAGTCGAGTCCGAAAATATTTGGAAAAGTAATTTAAAGAGTCATGATTAGCTGTAGCTGAGCCAAAGTGGAGCAGAGCCGATGACTTGGATAGGGACCGGCATCAGTTGTCCGAGCTTGCAGACAAAGCACGGGGGAAAGTGGTGATGTTTCCTGATTAAAACAATTCCATTATCAAAAACCCCGTGTGGGCTTCACGTCTCAGTATTTATTTTTCTTTTTGAAAAATCTTACCTTTGCTCTAATCTACCCAAATCGGTAAAAGTCATCAACAACATCACTCCTCCTTTTCTCTTTCCCTCACTGTTTAGATAGATAAAACTTTGATTGATTCTTGTCCTGGTAGCTAACTGTTCAGATCCATATTTTAGAAAGCTATGCTTGGAAGCTAGTTTACCCTTTTCTGGGTAGCTTCCAATTCGGTGGCTTCACACCACAATTGAGAGCTCAAAGGCAGGAATTTCGGTTCTTGGCTTGATTGGAGGTGAAAGTTTTAGTCTTTTCCTTCTGGACTTGGTGGAATTAGTTAAAAGTTGCAGAATTGTGTGATATTGAGTAGGGGGTGGAAAAGGTGAAACTTTTACTTTTGGTTTTTGGATTGAATTGGGATTGGAAAAGAAGTAGAGGGAATATCATAAGAAAGAAGAAGCTGATCTCAAAAGGTCGAAGCTAGCGGCAAGTAAGTATCAATTCCAGGTCCCCTCTTTTACGTATACATACTCTGGCCTTTTTGTTTTTTTGTTTTGTTTTTTTTTTTGCCCTGATGGTTAATTCCCAGGCCCAAGCATAAGTTTCTAAATTTGCTTTCTTGTTTCTGCGACTGGGTACGTGAACTGTGTGATAATGTTGTGAACTGATTCTAATTGTTGTAAGTTGAATAGGCAAGCATTGGACCGTTCGCCACGAATTTTTTGTTGGTTTTTCGTCTCTTCTTTGTTTTAATGCTTTTAGGCATATTGTTAGGGACTACTAGAATTCTAAGCTTGTTGAATGGCAATTTGCAGAATATGGCGACTATGGTGGAACCTCCAAATGGAATTAGGCCTCGGGGAAAACATTATTTCTCAATTTGGCAAACTTTGTTTGAGATTGATACGAAATATGTACCGATCAAGCCCATAGGGAAGGGTGCTTATGGTGTTGTTTGCTCTTCCATTAACAGGGAGACAAACGAAAAGGTTGCCATAAAGAAAATCAATAATGTGTTTGAAAACAGGATTGATTCTTTGAGGACTTTAAGAGAGTTGAAGCTTCTTAGACATATTCGTCATGAGAATGTGATTGCATTGAAGGATGTTATGATGCCAATACATAGGGCCAGTTTCAGGGATGTGTATTTGGTGTATGAACTCATGGACACGGATTTGCATCAGATTATCAAGTCATCGCAGTCACTATCCAATGATCATTGCAAATATTTCCTATTTCAGGTAATGTCTCCAGCAATTATAGTTTTAGTTCTTTCTTTACTATTTCAGCTTCTGTTTTGGTATTAGCGTATTAGGTAGAATAATGACGCGTAGTTCTTAAAGTTGATATGTGTTTCCGTTAGTCTATGTTCTTCCAAATTTGTATATCATCGGAATCCAACATCTTCTTTTCTTAAATGGTATGAGTATTCATTTTTACTAACTTATTGCTCTTTAGGAAAACCTCTTCTTTTGACCTACACAAACTGTGCTCATTATTAGCTTGCACCTAGCCTTCTCTCAGCACTCCAATGGGATCTTTTATGAAATTCAAAGTTCTAAATCAATAGTTGGTTTTTCAGCAATACCTTCTTTATAGGGAATGTTAGGGAAGAAATGATTCACGTAAAGTCCATATCTACTCTTCAGCAAATTTGTTCTTCTAATTTTAATCATATTGAAAAAGCATGAGCCTATCTTCGTCATATTTTCTTTACAATTGATAAATACCTTTTCTGCTGCTTTTAATTTCCTTGTCCGTGGACTTATTACTCTCTTTCCTAATTGTGAATATTTAAAACTGGTGCACAAGATCATTGTGTGGGAGATTCAGTAAGATAATCATTTCTAAGTGCTATGCCACTTCTAAACTCAGTTGTGATATATGGCAAATTTCATGAGCTCCTTTTAGGATAGACTTGTTCATTTCACTCCAGGAAAAGCTTCATGTACAGTTTTACCAGTTAGAAAGAAAAATTGTTCTGCACGTATAACTGTGTTGCTTTTCACATACTTTGTTTTTCTTCTTGATATTTTCTGCTACTAATTGATCTTTATCATGTCTTAGTTGTTAAGGGGGCTGAATTACCTTCACTCGGCAAACATTCTTCACCGGGACTTGAAGCCAGGAAATCTGCTTGTTAATGCAAACTGTGATTTGAAGATATGTGATTTTGGTCTAGCACGAACGAGTAGAGGCAACGAACAATTCATGACTGAATATGTGGTCACTCGTTGGTATCGAGCACCTGAGCTACTCCTCTGTTGTGACAATTATGGTAACTCTATTGATGTCTGGTCAGTTGGATGCATCTTTGCTGAGATTCTTGGGCGCAAACCCCTTTTCCCTGGAACAGAGTGCCTTAACCAGCTGAAGCTAATCATAAATGTCCTTGGGAGCCAGCGGGATGTTGACCTTGAGTTCATTGATAACCCAAAAGCTAGAAGATTCATAAGAACACTTCCTTACTCCAGGGGAATCCACTTTTCCCAGTTGTATCCTCAGGCAGATCCTTTGGCAATAGACTTGTTGCAAAGGATGCTTATTTTTGATCCATCTAAGAGAATAACTGTGACAGAAGCACTGTTACATCCTTACATGTCAGGGCTGTATGATCCAGGATTCAACCCCCCTGCTCAGGTTCCGATTAATCTTGACATAGACGAGAACATTGGGGAGCATATGATTAGGGAGATGATGTGGCATGAGATGTTGCATTACCATCCTGAAGCTGCATTAGCCCATACATAAATATGGCTCTTAAATGCTATTCAGTTGTTTTCCTTACACCGCGATGTGTCTTTGGGATCAGGGCTGCAGTTCCAAGTCAAAGGACAGTATCAGCATTTGTGCTTTAAACCTTAGTGAAGTCCTATGATTTTGTTTGAACACAAGAGCTGTCAGTTTTGAATTCCCTACACGGTGTTCTATGTTCTATATATTCCATCTAAACCCTGGTAAAAATATTTGGAGTAGAGGATGTTTCAGCAATAACAAAGCTCGAGTATGATCTTCCTGCCACCGTGTTTTTCTTTTTGTTTTTATTTAGGGAAAATCTGTGGGAACTGAACATAACTGCATTGGTTGATGGGCACAGAAAATAATTAGGGGCTTAGACAATCGTCTCAGTGCTTGTGCCAGGTTGGATCACAATCAGCCTCAGTCAGGTTCTTAAACAGAGCTTCTGAAGCCCATAGCTCATGAGATAGAGCTAGTCTAGTATTATTTCCAAGGCGGCGTGGAGCTTATTAGGCCAGGAGGTCTTTAGTATTCTTCTTGTTCGACTTCTGTATCTATCAAAAGCCTTTCTTTGCTGTTTCCCACCATGTGCCCAAATTTTGTTTTGCTTTCACTCCATCGGTTATGCATACGTGCACTCTAGAAGCACACAAATTGATCAAAATGCCAGGTTTTTCACCATTTACCAAATGAAATTTGACTTCGAGTGGCAAATGGATAAACGATATCTTTATGTATGTGGTCGGGAAGATTCATACAGGATTGAGGAGGATAGGCTTACCTCACCAATCAAAAAAATTGGTTGACTTGAGTAAATTTTGTAACAGAGGAGTGTAAAAGTAAAACTTAATTGCTCTATTATATTAATTATTAAGCAATTTATGAGATTAAAATAGGTAGAACCTCTATGGAAATCCCATTACATATAAACTGTTCATTTCATCCCAGAAGGAAATTGAAACAAAGCAACGGGAATCTTAACATCGTTCAGGATGCAATAATTCTTTAGTTTTGGCAGAGCTTCTGTCCCTTGGCTCTTTCTTTTTCTACAGCTGCATTCTTTAGTCAAGTACAACTGGGAATGCATTGCCTTATTCTACTATGTACTTTAAGTATAAGTGACGTTAGGTTCAATGGACAGCAAGTGGGAGTTTCATATAATAAGCTTATGGGATTTAACCCACGTTCTGCTTTCCAGGTCAAACTCCATCTTCTGCAATCTGGTGCTAGAGGTGGCTGCGGCCGTCCGTCCTTTCTCAGGGATTGAACTTCGTCAAAGTCGAACTCCATTTTATGAAACCATTGTTCTCATTAATTTTCTTCTTTCTGGGAAAAGTTGCATCAATTTATGAATGGAAGATCTAATCATACGTGCTGCAAGATTTTTGCTCATGTTCCACTTAAAACTCTGCAATATTATATGGTAGGAGATTGGTGGCAAGTAGAATACAATGACGTGAAAGACTAAAATTTTTCTTTAGAGTTCATGGTTTCTATTTTGATGGACTTTGTTTACTTGCCAGAAGAAAATAATTGTTTACGTGCCAATCAGTAAGTCCGCCATTTTGATAGACTTTGATGCACCTAGAATGAGTGATAATATCGTCCTAAAATACTTCATGAAGAAGAAAAATGAAGGGGAACAAGTTTGAGAAAGGAGACAATTTGGGCCAAGTTGGAAAGCTTTACACGAGTGAAGAAAAAGTAAAGCAAGTTCCTTTCTGCAAACAACCATGTGAAACTCGTTTTCAAAGTTGAAAGAAACCTTCTTTGACCCACCAAATCCTTGATTTCAAAAGATAGAATCGTCCACCTTAGGCACCCCTACAGCCTGACAGAATAGTGAGGGGTAAATCACTGATCTCAGCCAACTTTTCAGAAGAGTGACTCAACACCGGTGCGTACAAAAAATTACTACATTGAATGAACTTCTACGTTGCTACTGCCAATATTCGAACATGAGGCCTTGATCTCAACTTCCCCCGATGACCAACCTACCCCGTCCAATTCCATAAAAGAAAGTGTTTATCTTTTCTTTTTCTTTTTTCTTCCATTATCAATTTATACTGTTATTATTTAGTAATCAGCTCTCTCTAGTTGTTGCCTGCCAACTCCAACTTTCCCTCCTATAAAGATATACTTTTTGTATCATCAACTGAGCCTTTCTGGTCTATAAATTCCATTATCGACGCCCACACAAACCTCTTCTCTTCCACCTTATCCTCTCATCTCTTCTTGAAAGGTTTTTCAGTCTCTCTTCTCTTCCCTCTCCCTTCTTTATCTACCCTTCTTTAGAGGTTCTAAAACTCTGTGTTCTCTTAATTAGAAGCTTATTCACAGCCCCGAGTTCGTATACACCTAGCTACGCTTGTTGGTTTTAGTTCCTCTTTGCCGACACGCTTAGTTTCATGTTTAACAACTTGTTCTTAGATTCCTGACACTCATGCCTCTTGTACTCAGTGAAATCCTCCTTTTGGGTTTTATGATCAACTCCACTCTCCGACGCAGGACCCATCTTGTTCAATCTTTCTCTGTTGTTTTCCTCTACTGGTTCTACGTTTTCTCACGAACACTCAGCTCCTGAGAAGCTTTAGTTTCTATTCATTTTGTTAGAACCTATCTTTAAATAATCCCTTCCTTTTCTTTTACAATTTTTCTGGGTCCTGTGCTTTCTGTTTTCTAGACCATAGTTTATCATAATCACCTTATCTGCATAAATATTAATTTGATTGTTAATTACTGTTTTTGCTCTCCTTCAATGGCCACTTCAAGTGGGACTTCTTCAGGATCAAGCTTGCTGCGAAACTCGAGCTCTTCTGATGATCTAGACCAAAATTTGGACCAGAGAAAACGCAAGAGAATGATCTCAAACCGAGAATCAGCCCGTAGATCCAGGATGCGCAAACAAAAACACCTCGATGAACTCACAGCTCAGCTGACTCAACTCAGGAAAGAAAACAGCGAGATCATGTCTAAGATGAACACCACCACACAACTCTATAACGGCGTTGAGGCTGAGAACTCCATCCTCAGAGCCCAGTTGTCAGAGCTCAGCAACAGACTTGACTCTCTGAACGAGATCATCAGCTTTGTCAACCAAAGCAATATTGATGGTTTTGGAGCTGAGGACTATCAGATCGGCGGTGAATATGATTGCTTCGCGAATCTATGTAGTTCTTTCAACGCGATTAATCAACCCGTGATGGACATGGTCATGTACTGATGGATGTTGGTTGCCGGAATCGTTCTATCCTAAATATTACAACGGAGTCTTTCTGATATTGGTCGTGGCTCGGTTTTTTGTGTTTGTCACAAAGAGAGTAGGGTTCTTGGTGGAATCCAATGTAAAAGGATAGGGTCAAGTGTGAAAGGATTTGGTCACGTAATAAAAATAGGCAGCTGGTTCTGTATGTACTCTCTACTGTGAAACTTTAATGCAAGTGGGCTTGGAATTGCATTTTCCCTAATGTTAAGTTGACCTTTTAAGGTACGTCGGTACAATGGTTTATATGGTTTGAGAATACACGTGAAAACCTAAGATGCAGTTGAATTAATACGGGGCTACTCTGAATTAAGTAAAATTACGAGTTTAAACCGTTTTTATGTATGCAGTTGTTTAAAATTTGGGTTAAAATTTTGCGCAAGAGATTTAGATTAGTTTGAATGTGGATGATTTAAAAATATCTTTTCTCGTAATTAAAAACTCTGTTAAGACACCTAAAATACACGTGAATATTAGGAAAACGAAAAGAAAAACGTCATTTGCTTATATCAATAACTAATCATAGAGAAAGGCACAAGGAATATAATTATATCAGCAATGTTGTACACATATGGTTTGTTTTACTTTAAAAGCATTTTTTTGAATTAAGAAATAGTAGTGTCGTGAGACTTTTGTATACATACTCCATTATTATGAAAACAAACAAAACTTGGAACAAAGAACAAGCTGGAATTTCTATTTAATTTTGGTTTATTGTTTAGCCTAAGAAGTAATGCCAATATGCGTCGCCAAATCTTCGCCATCCAAAGTCTTTGCATGTTATTATTTTTGAGAAATTGCTTCACGATTTATTGGATCGAGCCGTCCTAGGGCTGTGCTTTGACAAAAGGTCACATCGCACGCCAAGTATCAATTATGCAAAAGGCACACTCTAGTCTTCGACTAACACGGTTCTAGGCACCTTGTAGATGTGATTTTAAAAATCACGTACAACTGTACTAGTCTAAGGAGTAAGTTGATTGGCATATATAACAAAAGATTATAGTTAAGATAATGGTGCATGGTGATAACGATCACATTATTGATAAAGACATAAAAGTGGCTTAATCTTAGGACTCAATATTGTTGTAATTATGGATAGATTCTTGTTGATTGTATACTGATCTTTAATACCTGTAAGTGTATATAAATTGTGTTACCTCAATAATACAAGATGAGACTTTCCATTCTATCCAATCTTACATGGTATTAAAGATATTCTTCTTTAACGAGATTTTTTTCCGGTCCATGGCTAACAAAAACCCACCGGCTTCTCCTATAATATCTTTAGGAACAAGCCAAGTAGTCAATACAACACCTGTTGCCCTTAGCACAGGTAACATTCTCCAACCAAACCAACTAGTCTCCTTTAACCCAAGCTCTCAACTTCTACTAAAACTCACGGGAGCAACCAATTATTCCACTTGGCAAGCCCAAGTCAGCACCTTATTGCTTGGCTATGATCTGCTTGGCTACATTGACAGTACCGAAACTTGTCCCTCTCAATTCCTTGACACTAAACAAAATACCATCAATCTCACTTATAAGCTTTGGATCAGACAAGACAGCCTTGTTAGAAATGCCATAATGGCTTTAGTTGATCAAACCATTGCCCCTCTAATTGCTTATGTCCACACTTCATATCAAGCTTGGGACACTCTCCTTATCACATATGCAAACAAATCCCAATCTAAAATCTACAGCCTTCGAGAAATTCTATCCACCCTTCACCGTGAAAGTAAGCCAGTTGCAGAATATCTTCGTGATATAAAGAGTATCATTGATGACCTAGCTGCTTGTGGATCTCCAATCAACAATGAAGAGTTGGTTATCAAAATCTTAACCGGTCTTGGTCCTGAATACAAAGAAATTTCGACGGCATTTAGGGCCCGTGATAATCCAATATCGTTTGCTGAACTCTATGACAAATTACAAGCACATGAGATCTTTCTAAAGCATACTGAGACAAAGAGAGAGACGCCTACAATCACGGCTTAATTCAACCAGAGAGGCAACTTTGGTAACAACAATTGAAATCGTAGCAATTATAATCGCTTCACTCAAGCACCAAATCCTAGCTATTCAAATAGGCAATTCAATGGCAACAAAGGCAATTCAAACTCTCAACAAAATGGACAAGCTAGGATCCAATGTCAACAATGTGACAAAATTGGCCATGTGGCCCAAGTATGTCGATCCAGGGGGAATAATCACCTTGAAGCTAGGGCCAATTTCGCTATTAAAAATAACAACACATCAAGTCATTTGGTTGTTGACTCCAGTGCTACACATCACATGACGGACAACCCAAATAATTTGACTTTTGCATCAGAATTCACAGGTAACGATGATATTATCATCGGTGACAATAATGGTATCCCTATCACACATATAGGAAACAGACCTCTAAATTCTCAATTCAAGCTTAATCAAGTCCTTTGTTCTCCTATGATTCATTGTCATTTAATTTCAGTTAGTAAATTTTTTCGTGAAAATCAAATTTCCATTAAATTTTTTCCTTACTTTTTTTATTTGAAGGATTTACGCACACGGACAGTACTTCTTCGGGCCAAGAGCAAGGGTGATCTTTATGAGTGGTCGATTCCAAGTGACAATGTAGTGTGCTCTACATCCACTCCCATTGCCAACTTTGCCTCAGTCAAACTTCCATCCTATCATCTTTGGCACTCTCGTTTAGGTCATCTGCAACCTCGAGTCACAAAAAGTTTTATCTCTAGTTTTAATTCGCCAGTGTCCTCTCATAATTCCTTTACTTTTTGTAATTCATGTCTATGTAATAAGAGTCACCAACTTCCCTTTCGTGACAACTCTATTCACAGTTCTCGACCTCTTGAGTTAATCTATTTTGATGTTTGGGGTCCTCCACCTATTACTTCCTTTGATCAATTTCGTTTCTATGTGATTTTTGTTGACCACTACACTAAATACACTTGGCTATATCCTATGAAAACAAAATCTGAGGTCAAACAAATTTTCATCAATTTTCGAACCTTAGTGGAGAAGCATGTTAATTCAAAAATCTTAACATTGTTCACTGATGGTGAAGGTGAGTATCTAAGATTACGGTCCACCCTTCTTGAATATGACATTCAACACCTAATGAGTCCACCTTATACTCCTCAAATTGTGGGATCTGCCGAGAGAAAACATCGACATATATTAGAAATTGCGCTCACTCTTCTTCATCATGAAACAGTTCCTCTACAATTTTGGTATGTTGCTTGTCAAACAACTATATATCTTATAAATCGATTACCTAGTTCATCCATCAACAATGATTCTCCATTTTTTCGCATCTTTAAGAAGCAACCCAACCCTCACAAATTACGAGTATTCGGATGTTTGTGTTATCCATAGCTTAAGCCATATATTGACAACAAATTGCAAGCAAAATGATGCCCTTGTGTTTCCTAAGATACTCATCATCCACTAATAGTTTTGAATGCTATGATTTCTCTACAAATAAAGTTTTCATTTCTAAACACGTGGTCTTTGTAGAAGATTAATTTTCATTTACTTCTAATTCCACCAACTCAACTAGAATCACACCACACAATCTGCCAAATTGGGTCAATCCAATTGATTCAATTCCTTCAACTACTCCATCACCACATGTCCACATTAATGATGATCTCATTCCTACTCCAAAATTTCAGCATGATACTAACTTCAATTTAGGATCTCCCACTCATCAGAGAAAATCATTGCTGACCTCTGAAGAAATTGCTCTCGTGGGCCAATCATCACAAGTACGTTCTTCATCTCTACCTTCCATAAATGACTCCAACTTTTCTCCATCTAAAACACTATCAACTAGATCAACCAACACACAACCACCCTCACTCGAATGCTTGCAACAAGCAGTAAAATCTCAATGTTGGACACTGATTTCAGAACCCAACCTCTTAACAAAATACCATCATACTACCATCGCTTCATTTTCTTGCTCTGATACCACTCATGTTGGGTCTTATTTTCGGAACCCAACTCTTGCTCTGATATCAATGTAAACATACATACATAACTGAACTACTTAAATCTATCATTTCATTACTCAAGCAATCGAGTTTGAAAATACTTTGTTTACAAATCAACAGCCACACCATTGGCTTAATTACAAAAATACATAGTAGCAAATATAGCAATTCCTTTATGCTCTCGAACACTTGATCTTCTACCTATAACCTGAGGATGGGACAGAGAGGGGGTGAGCTTGACAGCTCGCGGGTAATAGTTTATAACAAATGAATAAGCAAAAGCCTTGAAAATATTTTTACTTGTCTCAGAAAATATCTTATTGCATCGTAAAAATATTTGCTTTTCAAAATTCTTGTCATGCAGTCAAAATTCACAACTTACAAAACTTGAACGCATCAACTTGACAATTTACAGATGCAATGCACAACAAATGGCTCAAGGGTTCCATGAAACAGAATGAGGAAACCGAAGTTTACCCCATGAACAGAATGAGTCTATTTCGGAGCTCATATGCCACAAGCGGGCATTTGGGAGAAGGCTCTTGTCAACGTGCATGTGACGAACAGAACGGTTCCACTCTCGCCCATACAGAAGCACATAAGCATGCTCAAAATCATTTTATCAAATGCTCATACTTTCTCTTGATCATAAACAAAATGCCATGATATTTTCAAAGCATAACATAAAATGTTTCAATGCATTTCCATCTTTATTTCGAAATTCATCAAAAAGTTCATATACTAATTCATAAAAAGATTTCTCAAATCATTCATAACAGTAGATGCAACACTTATGATGCAATTGGAATCAGTAGTTTTCTTTGATTTAAAAAAAACAGTAGTAGCTTATTGATTCTATTATAAACATGTACTCACCTTGATTTCCTTGCTTAAAGACTTGACTTGCTCAAAATGCTTCTTCTCTTGTTCCTCTTTTCTCTCTTGATCCCTTCATTCTTCACCAAATGAAGGGATCCTTAGCTCAAAGGGAAGCTATTCTCTTCCTCTACCTTTTTCTCTTCTTGAACAATCTCAAAATCTCTCTTGAAGGCTAAGGAAATTAAAACCCTAGCTTGTTTTTCTCTTCTTTCTTTCTTTCTCTTCTTCTCTTTATATTTCTCTCTCTTCATGACACTCTCCCCTCATCCACACATTTTGTTTCTCTAGCATCTTCTCATTCAGGTTTTCTCCTTTATTTATAGGTAAGACAATACTTTTTCTTCCAATTGTGTCCTTAATGAGTCCAAAAAGTCTATTTTATCCTTCCTTATAAGCTTATGTTCTTTTAAAGTTAAGTGTCTTGCCAAAAATATCCTTGAACATTCTAAGATAACACTTTCTTTTAGAAAATGTCCCTCATTGTCTTAAGTTTCTAATGCCACCGAAATCATTCAATTTGGTTCAGTGATTCAAAAGATATACTTCAAACATTTTTGGACTGCTCTTGTCCAAAATAGTATGTTATCTACAACTTCCATCCAAAACTTGAAAGTCTTAGGAACTAAATCACAATTCACTTCCTTCAGATACTTTGCAGCTTTATGTCTTTAGTTTACCACAAATCAGAAATCACCTCATTTGGATTCCTACAGATCAAGATATCATCAAAACACTGAAGTATGTTTAGTGGGATGACACCAGTTCATGTCCTTTAAAAGCACACTCACTGTACCCGTCCCACTCTTTTCACTTAATCCTTCTTACTTTATTTTAGATAGCTTAGATTGAAATGTAGAGCAAAGTCTTACGAATCTAATGATTCAAGAATCAAGTCATTTGGATGTCTAGAGAAGGAGTTATGGTCAAAAGAAGCAACCATGTTTATGATCTAAATCATACTGAACCTGTTTCGGGAAATAACCATAACTTTCTGTAGAAATTTCTGATTGGGGTGTTCTTTAGGCAGATCGAAAGAAGACTTCAAGAGTTACAACTCTCATGAAGATGTCGAAGGAAAATTCTTTCATCTGGGGGGTCAAAAATGGATCAGATGATATGACGTCATTTTTGATATGAAGTGACATCATCAGACGATACAAAGTTGGGAAAATTTTCATAAATTTCGCTACAGATATCGGATTAAGGTTTTCTTTATATGGTTGGAAAGAAAACTTCAAGAGCTACAACTCTTATGAAGATGTCGAAGGCAAATGCTTTCATCTGAGGGGCCGAAAATGGATCAGACCATATGACGTCATTTTTTAGACGAAGTGACGTTATCAGACGATACAAGGTTGGGAAAATTACCATAACTTTCCCTACAAATATCGGATTAAGGTGTTCTTTATATGGTTAGAAAGAGGAATTCAAGATCTACAATTTTGATGGAGGCCTCAAAGTGAGATTCAGCTTCTAAAAGGGTCCAAAATGGGGCGGAAGAAGGAAGCAAAAAGGTCAAACTAAGACTAAGCAAAAGTCAAACTAAGACGATGATGACGTCATTATGAGATGGAAGCCAAAACTAAGACGGAACAAAACTAAGACGAAGCTGACGTCATTCTAAGATGAAGATGACGTCATTATGAGACGGAAGCCAAAATTGAGATGGAACAAAACTAAGATGAAGCTGACGTCATACTAAGACGAAGATGACGTCAACTAAGACTGAAGCAATCAAAAGGGCATAACTTTCAGCTCAGATGTCCAAATTTTTCATACTATATATTGTTGGAAAGATCAAAGTCAGATCTACAACTTTACAGAAGGAGACTTTACCAAAATCTATTTTTATCAATCCCAAATTTGCCTCTAAATTTCGATGACAGATTTTCCATTCATACACCAACGTGCTGCACCTAGTCCTCAACTTCATGACAAATTTTGAGACTCTTAGAGACAGAATTGAAATTCAATGTCTTCATATAAAATGTAGCTCTATATCTCTAATTTAATCCAAATTAAGAATCATCTTATTTAGACAACTAGAGAAAACTTTGTAGCTAAAATACTGAAGCATACTCAATGAACATTTTCTATATCAACTCTTTATTTCAAAATCTTTCCTTACACAACTCATACCAAGATCACTCTTTCTACTTCATTTACTCCTCATTCTCAAATCCATTTCAAATCAACATTATCCATAATGAAAATCAGATCCATGAATAATCATGAACACAAATAACAGAACATACACATATATACCTATTCTTCATCAATTTACTACACAATGTTGCTCTCATTTTACTTCTAACTTTCATCTTAATTCTTTCTATTTCAAAAATCTCTTTGTTACTTGTGGCTTTCAACGAGCACAATCAAACACATCATTATTTCTATTCTTCTCAGCTGACGTGGTGATGTTTCTACTGGTCTACGTTGATGTTCGACTCACATCAAGTCATTCGTTCAAGTTTTGTCTAGGTGATTCTCACTCAAAGACATGGGTTCACTTCATTACTTCTTGGGTGTCGAGGTGATTCCCTATGCTGATGGTTTGATTCTCACAACAAAAATATATTTCAGATGTGCTAGACAAATTCTCTATGCTAGAAGCAAATAATAGTCACTCCACTGTCTTCAAGTGAATCTCTCACTCTCAACGATGGTGCACCTCCTGCTGACAAACAACTCTTTCAACAAATTGTAGGGGCTTTGTAGTACTTAAATCTCTCCAGACCAGACTTATCCTTTGCTATTAATAAACTAGCTCAATTCATGCACTGCCCCTTTCTCAAGCACATGCAAGCTGCAAAGCGGGTCCTCAGGTATCTCAAAGGCTCAATACATTATGGTCTCACCATTAAACCAGCCTCACACCATGCTCTACAAGTCTATAGTGATGTTGACTAGGCTGGCAACTTAGACAATAGAACGTCAACATCCGCCTATTTAGTTCTTCATGTTGACAATCCAGTAAGTTGGTCATCCAAAAACAAAGGACGGTCACTCACTCTTCAACGGAGGCTGAATATCGTGCTTTAGCTGTTGGTGTAGCTGAGGTAAATTGGATAGTCAATTTGCTAGGTGAGCTACGATTCCCACTATCTAAATCCCCTACTGGGTTTTGTGATAATGTCGGAGCCATATACTTGAGCAAGAACCCTGTCTTCCACTCTAGAATGAAGCACGTTGCTATTGATTTTCACTTTGTAAAAGACCAAGTTGAAAAGAAAAAATTGCAGGTCTGTCATGTGCACTCAGGTGACCAGCTTGCTGATGGGCTCACCAAATCGTTGGCCAAGCGACAGTTCATTGCTAATGTTAACAAGATCAGTGTCCAGCCTCTACCACCGATCTTGAAAGGGCATGATAGCGATAACATTATTGATAAGAGATAACAGTGGCTTAATCTTAGGACTCAATCACTTGATGGTCAATTATCCCAAATATACTGTTATAATTATAGATAGATTCTTGTTGATTGTATACTAATCTTTAATACCTATAAGTGTATATAAATTGTATTACCTCAATAATACAATAAGAGACTTTCCATTATATCCAATCTTACACATGGCACAACCTTTTCATGTTAATTACAGATTAATAATAGTCTTTTTTTCTTAGAATTTAAAAAACTCATTAAATAGAAAAATAATATTTAATGAATATTATTATTATAGTATTGTGACCATTAGGTCAACTTATTATATTTTCTTTTATGAGGATGTGAACAAAGTCTGAATTACTCTCTAATTATGTGTAGATTCAAATAGATTGAATTGTAGATCATTTTTCATTTTCTACAATGCATTTTTCTTACAAGGGAGATAAATTCTTTCTTAAGATTTCACGTGCTCTTTTAAACGTCAAATCTTTGTGTATTTCATCAGTCACGTCAATAAAATGTAAATAAAAATACTAAGTTATTGATTTTTGAAAAGTTGAATACTTTATTAAAAACTTTAAAAGATTAAACACAAAAATAAAAAATTTGAAATTTAATAATATATTAAAAATTTTAAAAGCTTAAATACTAAAATTTTAACATTTTATAAGTCATTATTCCTAAATTTATTTAGCATTTAAGACAATTATATAAAATAAATACTAAGAGTGTGCTTGTTTAATGGGTATGGGAAAAGAGGTATGAGTATGGAATGAAAAGTAACATTTGGTAAGAACCTATCATTAAATAGTTAACATTTTCATTCCTTGTTTTTGGGCAATACTCCATTCCTCTTGTAATCCAGAGGAACGAGAGTCATTCCTCTGTTTTCTTGGCGCACGTTTTGCTGTGAGAATATCTATACTTTATTCTCTCCCTATAAGCAAGTAACATATATTGTTTTCCTCTAAGCTTTCCTCTTACCCGAGACCCACAAACATGAGTGTCGACCAGTCGAAACCAAGAAGTCGCACTGGTAATTTTCTTCCTTTCTTTCTTTTTCAAATTTTGTCGACATAATTGCATATTTCTCTCTTCTTTTCTACTGGGTTAGGGTTTTCCATTCCTGAATCCATTTTCTTCTTTACTTTCTTTCTTGAATCTCTATCAATGTCCTTCCTCCTCCACTTCTCATTTCTTGTTTTGGGTATTGTTTGAATCTCTCTTTTACTCTTGAGTTGGGTTTGTTTCTTCTACTTTTGGACACTTGCAATGTTTTCTGCATCTTCTTGAATCTACACATAAAACATGCTTACGTTTCAATCTTGTATATCGGGTTGTGTTGAATGTCTTCAACTTATGAGCCAGAGATAAAATTTTGTTCTGTCGATGGTCATCATCGATTAATGGTGTTTTAAGTGTTTTTTGTTTACAGTCATCGTCCTTTAGATCATGTGAGAAAAATAGATTAGGAAAATCATGTAGTATATAATAAATAAGAATGCAATGTATGTGATGGAACTGGGAATGCTTATCTGCAATTATTTGGGATTTAAGTTAAAGTTAACTTAAATGTGTGTGAATAAGGGAACATAAAATTTGTTTTAAGTAAGGGATCATTAGGTAATGCACGATCGTGACAGAGAGGAATCGTGGGAGTTACACCAACGAACGTGACAGAGAGGAAACATCGGGAGTTGCTTGACTGCTTTCAATGCTTTAACTTTTTTCAACCATAACTCCATCTCCAGACCTCCAATTGACTTGAAATTTTAACGACAAGCTCCTCACTCATTATCCTTCCTCTCCACCAAATTTCATTGCATGGGGTGACTGTGACTAATTAACTCAATTTAAGTCGGTGACTTAACACGGGGGTGACTTATTTAAGTCACCCCCATATGGCTAGTCCTCACGAGGGTAACTTAAGCCATGCAGGGGTGACTAGCCACACGGAACTAATTAAGTCACCGAGTAACTAGCTTTAGTCATGCATGCAAATTTTCATCAATTTGAGCTCCTTTAATATCAATTATCACTCATTCACCACTAGCAAAGTTCATTCATATCCTTTATTAATCAATAGACCAAAACTTGATATATTTTTATTAAGGTTGGGAACTTGAATTACATCAGCTATTTGGTTTAAAGTATGCATAGGAACTGATCTTCTTTTTGATCATCTTTCTCTATTACTTTTGCTTATTGTTTTATCTCTTTTCCAATGCTATTACCTAGCTTTTCAACATGCACTATATATATGTTGGACTATTATTTTCTGAAATTTTAATGTAGATCAATATGGCTCGCCTCCTACTAGCGAACGACAGCACAAACTAAAGCAAATTTTGATACTTCAACAAACAACAAATAAGATGATGGTTTTCTTATTTGTTATCCATTATGTTATGTATTGTTTTTACCTTCAATATAAGGTCCATGAAATTAAAACAAAGGAAGAAAAAAGGATTGATAGAATGAGATGGATGTTTAGATTGACCATAGATTGTGATAACCCCTACATTAGTGAACTTTGTATGGATAGAGCAACCTTTAGGATATTATGTGATATGGTAAGAGATGCCAGGGGTTTAAAAGACACTAAGAACACATCTGCAGAAGAGGTTGTAGCAATGTTCATATACACCTTAGCTCACCATAAAAAGAGTAGGACAATAAGCCTACTTTTTCTTCGTAGTAAAGAAACCGTGAGTCAGCATTTCCATCAAGTTCTTCATGCAATTATAAGATTGCATCATATTTTGCTCAAGAAGCCGGAGCCTATTACTTAAGATTGTAAAGATGAGAGATGGAAAAGTTTTCAGGTAATTGAACATTATAATTAACCTATAACATTAATATTATAAATTTTATGTGATAAATCATCTTTTAGTTTTAATTTGTAGGGTTGTTTAGGAGCCTTAGATGGGACACTAATTAAAGTTACACCTCTTAATGAAGATAAGCCCTGATATCATACAAGAAAAGGATGTATTTCAACTAATGTTTTAGGTGTTTGTTGCCCAAACATGCAATTTATATATGCATTGCCTAGTTAGGAGGGCTCTGCACACGATGGTCGTGTGCTTCGAGATGCGATCTCAAGGCCTCATGGCCTACAAGTCCCTTGAAGTAAATTTCTATTACAATATCCAATTTTGTTTCTCTTTGAATTATGCTGCTCAATCATAGCTTATTGTTTAATTACGAAGGATGTTATTACTTGTTTGACTTTAGATATTGCAATACAAATGGATTTCTTGCTCTGTATCAAGGGCAACGCTGTCATCTTAAAGAATTCGATGGCCATCGACTAGAGACAACAGAAGAATACCTTAATATGAAACATTCCAAAGCAATGAATGTTATTGAAAGATGCTTTGGATTGTTTAAAGGAAGATGGAAGATCCTTGCATCCTCTACATTTTTCTCAATTGAAACCCAAGTTCACATTATAATGGCTTGTTCCCTTCTGCACAACTTGATTCGTAAATTCATGAGCTTTGATCCACATGAGTCAATCACTGAAGATGAAGAGGAGAGTGAGGAAGATGAGAGTGAAGAAGATTTTGAAATGGAATACATTACACAAATTAGTCCAACTGATGAGTGGTTGACATTCAGGAATAATTTGGCAACCAACATATATAATATATGGACAACTAGATATAATGACAATGATGTATATTAGTAATTTAAGATATGTTTGTTTCAAATTCTTATTAGATTGTTAAAATGTTTTGATTTCAATTAATGTACCTGAATGTTGAACATCTCTGTTTGTTTACTATTAGTAATATATAACTTTCAATTATTGGATTACTTTTGAAATGCACCCATGTGAACATCTCTGTTTGTTTGACTATGTGTTCGTGAGTTATTAGATTACATGTGCATGCTTTAAATTTTTCAGCAAAGTTATTTTTGTTATATGTTATTTCTTTGATAACTCTTACATTGTCGTTCTTTTATTAGGAATGGCTATGGATGCCCGTGGGAGAGAAAAGAATAAGTAGTATTGGAAGGATGATGAGGTTAGAGCTTTGGTCGACATTTTGCAAGAACTAGTTTGCGATCCTGTATAAAAAATAGATGGGGGATTTAAGAACAATTACATGGTTGGAGTGAACAAGATGTTGCTGAGCAAAATTCCTAATTTTGATAAGGATGTCGATCCCCACATTGACTCTAAGATTAAATGGTTAAGAAACAAATACAATCCAATTTCTGAAATGTGTATGCAAAGTGGCCATTAGTGGGATGATTTTGAGCATAAGATCAATTGTGAGAAACAATGGTTTGATGAATGGTGCTTGGTAAGGACATCTAACTCAAAAGTTGATTGAACTCTTATTTTAGTAGTTTCTTTTCTCATAATTATAACATTCTTGTTATTACTTTTTAATCTTCTGCTTCTTCTTGTAATTCTTTTTTATAGAATCACAATAATGCAATTGGAATGTGGAACTTTAAATTCCCATATTTGCAGAAACTGGACATGGTGTGGGGTAAAGATAAAGCGACGGGACTCAAAGCTGAGGCTTTATCTGAAGCAAATGCTAAGGCTAATAGCCTAAAGAATATGACAGTGTGTTTTTCATCGGACAGTGAAGATGAATTTGTTGTGGTATCTAATACACAAGGATCCTCGGCTATTTCTTTAAGCATTCATGGAATAAAAAGGCGAAAAAACCTGTCACCAAGAAAGGAAAGTTCTTGCAAGAAAAAAAGACTAGCAACACTTCAAAATACTATTAAGTCAAGGTTAGAAAGTTTCACTGTTAAGTTTGAGTCTATTTGTGAACAAATGGCCTCACAATATGCAGCTGTTACAAATGCTTTGATTGCGGAGTCTAAATCTGATTCTTTATTTGATGAGAAGATGCAAGAGATCAGTGAGCTTCTTAATGTTGGCATATCTCAAATGGATGTTGGTAAGGCTGCTGTGTTATTCTGTAATGATCTTACTAAAGTTTAGGTTTTGTTCACTTTGCCAAGTTATTTAAAAAAAGTCTTTTGTACTTGAATTTCTCTATCCATCTTCTGGTTTATGAATCATTCGAGGAAGCATATTAATATTTTTGTAAGTATTATGAACTAATGATGCAATTAATGTGGCCTAACCAGGTTATTTTGTATTAGTTGGGTCTTTTGTAGTTGTGATGCAAACAATATTTGTATGTTAACCTAGTTATTTTGCATCAATTAAAGGCTTTTGGTTAAGGTATTGTGTATACGACATATATTTTACATCATTTGCATTATCAGAAGAATGTACATTGTATTAAACTATATTATTTGATTTTACTATAGCAATGGAATGGTGGATATTATAGTTATGTCAATGAATTGTACAATATTTTCGATTACTAAACTGTATTTTAAGGATATTATGTAATTAATGATATATTGATGCAAGAAAATACTTGAGTATTTTTTTCTGCAAGAGTTATTGGAAATGAAATACTGCAATATACTTGATTTTAAACATTCTGTCATTATAAATAGGGTGCATAAAATATAATTAATTAAAATATATTTAAATTTTGATATCAAACAAATTTTTATTTTTCAAGATTTTTAACAAACCAACCACCATAAATGATAATGGTAATCATTCCTTCATCTTAACCAACCATCATAATTATAATGATTATATTCATTCTCATTCCTTATCATATTTATTCCTATTCTCATTTACATTGCCCCTCTGTGAACTAAGCGCCCCCTAAGGGTGTGCTTGTTTAGTGGGTATGAGAAAAGAGATATGGGTATGGAATGAAAAGTGACGTTTGGTAAGAACCTATCATTGAATAGTTAATGTTTTCATTCCTTGTTTTTGAGCAATACTTCATTCCTCTTATAATCAAGAAGAATGAGAGTCATTCCTCTATTTTTTTGGCGCGCGTTTTGTCGCGAGAATATCTATACTCTATTCTCTCCCTTTAAGACAATTATATAAAATAAATAGTTGAATCAATACAATTAATATGCAGGAAAAGACGATTATGGTCATCACCTCCATGTGATTATAAATAAAGATATTGATTAGTTAGTTTTAGTATGTAAAAACAAGAAAAACAAATCCTTTCCTCAAATGTTCGCGCAGGTTTCCGCTTTGTTGAGCAATTGGAGGATGGTCATTAATGCACGCATTTTTTATTTGTAATTTTTACAAAGAAGTTATTTTTATGATTCGAACTTGTGATCTTATAATCACAAAGAAGCAACTCGCTCTCCCTCATTCAATATTATTCTTATTTTTTATCAAATATTTATAACGATCTTATATTTTCCACCGAGCCTGTATTTGCAGCCCAATTTGATAACTCTCTTTCGTTGAAGTTAGTAGTTCTTGGTAACAATCTAAAATGAAGTGGTGAGTCGGTCAAGTTTAATGCTTACTTACATTACAACTGCTCAGCCCAAACTCCTCGTCAGCCCATTAACGATTTTTCAAATAAATACCAAAACGACTAGCCGTTTCGTATTTAAGCGGGTAAAGTAACAGCTCCTCTCTCCTTCCAAACCCCTGATCAGAGCCAAAAATGTCCTCTGAAAACCCTAGAAAATGGCGGTTCACTTGGGAGGCTCAATCTACCGCCCCTAATCTGAAGTTGTTCCTCTTCGATTCCCACACCAAGCCTTCAATCCACTGCAATGGAATTCGAGTTGAGCTGGTTCCGGAACGTTCACGCCTTCATGTGAGCTGGACTACGGAAGCCGCCGTAAAGGTCTCACTTTGGGTTCCAATTCCTAGGGTTTTGATCGACACTGATTCTCCGGTGAGCTTTCGCGCTTTGGATGATCACATTGAAGTTAAGCTCCTGCTTCTTCTCCCTGTAGATCATCCACTCCTTTCGGGCTTCGGTTCTGTGTTGAATGTCAGTGACACTGGAGAGAGTAACGAGGTCTTGGATTCGAATAAACCTCTTGTTATGGGCTTTGGTAAGGTTAATGAACTAGAAAGCTTTAGTTCTCAGTTGGTGTGGTTTCGCTTATTTCGTGTTTGGGTTGATTTGGTTTAGATTTAAAGGCGTTGTCGTCAATGGAAGAAGGAGTGCACTTTTTCTGTAGAAATTGCTCCACTAGATTAACTACAAGTCCCCTTAGGTAAGATATATTTTGTAGTTTATTTAATTTGTAGCTGTATGGTTTCTGAGTATGGCCGTGAAATATGTGATAAATTATTATATTTCTGCAGGCTCTCTTTCATTATTCAAGGTTGGTTTAATTTCATTTCTGTTTCCTTATATTTTTTCCGTACGTAGACATTTTGTAGAAATGCCATCTGTTAACTGGCGTGAGATGGCTGACAACTGGTTTGGAGCTTGCTGCTGTTCTTTTGGTGGAATTAGTGAGAAGTTGGTTAATAGGTATGTGGATACCTATACATGTTCAAAGGGTTTGTGCATGTTAGATTCTTCTACTATTACTCTTTGCAAAGATGACCTTGTAGGATGTAAATTTGGTAATATGGTAGGAAACCAAGTCAATGAGGTGAAACAGGATTATGCTGTAATTGTTGAAGATCCACATGATTCTCTAAGCATTCCTGCAGCAGAGACAAGTTGTGACAATCATGAGAGAATTGATTTGTTTAATGGGAGAATCACGTCTAAGAACCTGAAATCTGGAGTCATGGAGGAAGAAACCTGTGGTAATGAATTGTTCTGCGAGCTACCAGCTTCGGAAATCTCTGAAAATGTGGCATCAAGGAATGGATGTTGTGGTACAACATGTCATACTCAAGCTCTTGCCAGTGATTTTTGCACGTATGATCAGTCTGGTTCTTGTTTAGTGGACCAGAAAGTCGCAAAAACCACTGAGGTCATGACAAGTCAGAGATTTTTTCTTAATGGCCTTCTTGGAGATGTTTTCATGGCCAGATCCTATAATGTCTCGGCAGATATTGATTGGAAGAAATTTGTTTGCTCTCAGTGTTCCTCTCTTCTTGGAGCTTATCCTTGTGCTAAAGGTTATGTGCCTGTAGATGCTGGCATCAGACTCTTTAAATGTTACCTTTCCACTTCTTTACCTGTTGGAGGATCAAGCGACATATTCAGGTAATCTCATGATTCAGGATAGGTGGATTTTATTTATTCTTCCTTTGAACTGAACGATATCAATAACATCAATTACATTAACATTAAATAATCTCTTGGAGAAATCGCTTTGGTGTTGTGATCATAATTAAATTTCTAATCTTGGACAGGAAATATACTTTGGAGAAAATGTTTGTGAACCAGCTTGTGGTGTTTGCGCACGAGGAATTATCATTCCGCACAGTGGTCAGGGATTTGACGACCAAATCACCTATGCTGCAAGTAGTTCTTATAAATCCAAATTCTTGGTGCTGCACTGGTAATATTTCAGAAACAGAAAGCGGTATGGAACAAGTTTCAAATTTAGATCTGCACCCCGTTATCAAGATTCTTTTTTGTGATTGTGGAAGCACCACCCAATCTGAACCAAGGTTTGTCCGTTGAAAATGGTTTTCTGATCCTGTTATCTAGCAACTGAGAAACCAAACTGGAACTTCCAATTCAAGATGGTTAAATATTAGTAAATTTCTTAATCTATAGGAAGTGCACAAATGAATGCTCTTCGTTCTTTCTTATTAGTTTCTGTCTTATACTGCTAGTTCTTGTAGTATGCTGATGGATTTGGTTTCTTTTTCCTTGTCATATAATCATATAAATTAGATGAAATTGAAATATTTGTACTTCTGAGAATGATGGGTTTTGATCAATAAAAATAGAGTGATCCAGATGTAATCTAATTCGTATTTTTATTTCAATACTATGCCTTTCATTCTTTTCAAGTTACACTAATATGAAACTGCTTTCCTGCAGGGTATTAGAGGATTGGGTAACAAAAAATAAACCCGATGAAGCTTTTATGTTGGCATGCCAAATAGAAGAGTTAGTTGAAAGCATGAGATCTGGGAAGGATTTCTTTCCACCTTCCTGTGCTTCCTTCCAGCACTTTTCGGTGTTAACCATGCCTAGGTGAAGATGATATTTCGTTTGATAGGTTTGAACTTGTGATGATGCAAACTGAATAACCTACGACTTGATTTAAGTTGCAAGATCAAATCAATACTGTTTTGGATGATGACGACTGTTATTTCCATGGAATGGGGGAATTACAGGAAAGCAGACTCCATTTAAAAAATATCTATTATTTCGGTGATTGGGGCCTTTCAATCCCAGCAGGAATTCAGGTTTAAGTGGTGTCATTACACTTTTGTGATGCTGTATGTAGGGGACTCGTTTGTAATTGTGGAGAGTATTGTATAGATTATGTGCAGCTTCTGTTTCTATCATATTGATGTGCACCTTTTTCTCCCAACTTACATGAAGTGCAAGGAAAATTATGTTGTTACAACCTCAGATTTTTCCTCCTCATTGTGTCAACTATTTCAAAAGTTTTCTATTTGCTTAAGAATAACATACTTCTGTTTATTATTTTTTCAACTATTGCAAAACTTTTCTGCACGAATCATTCTAATTTTCATTCAGGTACAGAAGGCAAGTGGAGGGCTTAGAAATATTCTTAGGTCCCGAGTATTATTTTGCCATTTCTTTGTTTTTAGATGGAATTATTTTTCTGTTATGTAATCAAAAGGAAATCTACAATTTAGTAAGGCTTATAGTTAATAAACATTTATTCTTTAACCAGAGTCTAAATTCCTGAATATGTAATGTTCTTTTATTTCTCTGCTAACCTATATTTTGCAAAATATGATTCCTATCCACTACCAGACGTACCTAACATAGGTTTGAGATTAACACGAGGACAGGTTTGAGATGAGGACTGTCCGTCGGACACCGCCAAGAGCCACAACACAAGTTGTAATCTTCCTTTTCTGGTTTTATTTTACTCGGGCGGTGTTGCCATCGATAACATCCAAAAGAACAGATGTCGTTCCGTCATCGCTACGTGGCAACCATGGATCAATGCACATGCAATGTTAGGAATTTAATCAGAGTTCTGTCTATTACGTATAATCTCAACTCTACATCAAACCTGTCTATATATACAGTTGGTATCTTGCAAGTGTTACGCGTCTCAAGCTTTGATTTTGTTTGTCTAGTGAGTTGTACTGAACTGAAAGTTAATCTCTTGTTTGTCGTTTTGTTTGCTAATGTCGCACAATCAGAATCAGTATGGCCATCCTGCTCGTCAGACGGACGAGTATGGTAAACCAGTTAGCGTCACGACAGGCGATTATGACGAGTATGGTAATCCAATCCCGCGCCCTAACACCACTGGTGCGTATGGAACCGCCGGTACTTATGGTGACGCAGCAGCTGCGACTGGCACTGACATTGGCAAAGAGCATCATGCAGTTTCTGGCAAGTTTCACCGCTCTGGAAGCCCATCAAGCTCCAGCTCTGTAAGCATCCAACTATGGCTAGCTTTTAGTTTTAGTTTTTACCCTTTTTTGAGTACGTGGTCTTAACTAAGACATTCTACAGTCTGAAGATGATGGACAAGGTGGCAGAAGAAAAAAGGGTTTGAAGGAGAAGATAAAGGAGAAGATGCCTGGTCATCAGAAGGATGAGCACGCCACCTCAACCACCACTCCTGGTGCTTATACCTCGACGGAGGGTCACCAGGAGAAGAAAGGAATAATGGAGAAGATCAAGGAGAAGCTACCTGGTCACCATGTGGATAAGTAGATGTTCATGTAATATGTATGTAGGATTATGCTGTCTTGTTCTGGAGTTTGGGACCAGTGTGTTTAGGACTTGGTTTGTAGCTGATCCTATTATGGACTTCTAAGTCGATGGAATACAGTATTAATAAGTGACTAGGTCCTCATATGGGTTGACATCTGTTTGTCGGATTAAGCTTTTCTGTTGTAAGTTTGGTTTTGTATGGTTTGTGTGTTAAATAATAAGCCACACCTTAATATATGTAGTCCGTTAAATTCTTGGAATCTCACTGCCATGACGATGGCATGGGATATGGGTTATTGGCAACTTGAATTGGAGGTCGATTCTTTGGAGGTTATTAATATTCTCTACTCCTCTAGTACGGGGCCTCATACTTCACTCGCTCAAACTATTCAGGTCTTATTAACACGATCCTAGACGGTTCGCGTTCGACATGTTTTTCGTGAAGGCAATCGGTGCGCAGATTGGTTAGCTTCTTATAAGGCGTCATTCAACTTCGGACTGACCTTTTTGCAATTTCCTCCTTCAGGATGTCTTACTATCCTCTTAAAGGACATGTGTGGGGTTTTAACTCCTGCCCTCTGTTTAGACCCTGCTTTCTTCCCTTAAAAAAAAGAAATTTCATTTTTGCACATTCGGCAAAATACCAAGAACTTTCAAGGAGATGCATCAAACAAAAAAAAAATTTCGATGAAGTACAAGAATGATTCGAGGATATTGCGATGGGAGGTTACAATTGTGGTTAATCGTGAACGTTGCTCATGCCTGTTGTGTGTTCTCACGATGACTTTGCTTGATCTTCTCGAGCTCGTTTGATCTCACCAAACCTTTACACCTTCTTTTCCTTCGAACCAGCTGCCTGTAGGATTCTTCTTTAAACCTTTCGCTATCACTAATTCTCTCATCTCTGAAACATCCTTCCATCTCCCAGCTGATGCATATATGTTGATTAGCAAGATGCAGTTTCCGATACAATTAGGTTCAAGCTCAAACAGATGTCTAGCAGCAATCTTAGCAATGTCTGGATTCACATGGATGCGACATGCTCCAAGCAGAGCCCCCCAGACTCCTCCAGGAGGTTTCATTGGCATGGTTTCAATAAGTTCAAGTGCTTCTTTCAAGTGTCCAGCTCTCGCAATGAGATCCACCATGCAAGTATAATGATCAGCTGATGGTTCGATCCCATAAAGTTCATTCATTTGTTTAAACAAAGACCGACCTTGTTCTACCATGCCTGCATGACTGTAAGCCGTTAGCACCCCAATGAAAGTGACACCGTTTGGCTTAATCTCGGTTCTCAACATCTCATGGAAGAGCTCCATAGCAGCATGTGGACGACCGTGGACTGCAAACCCCATAATCATTGAACTATAAGAAAACACATTCTTTTCTTTCAGTTCCCCAAAAATTCTGTAAGCATCCTCAGTACTACCGCACTTGGAGTACATGTCAATCAATGATGATCCTACTATAACGTTATTCCCAAACCCAAATCCCGATTTCTCAGCAACATCAGCAATCCAATTAGCATACTTGGCCACACCAAGTTGAGCACAAGCCGAAATAACGCCGGCCAAACTAAATTCATCAACACCAACGCCTACATCCTGCATTCTCTCGAAGTATTTAATTGCCTCTCGAGGGCAAGCATTCTGTGCAAAGCCCGTAATCATTGCAGTCCAAATCACAATATCCTTAACAGGCAACTTCTCAAACAATTCACTCGCAGATTCCATATCCCCATACTTGGCACACGCAACAATCAACTCCGTCCAAGAAATCAAGTCCCTGGCCGGCATTTCGTCAAACACTTTTCGCCCACATTCCACTAACCCACACTTCACATACATATTAATCATCGAATTCCCAACATGCAAATCAGACTCAAACCCACCAATCACAATCGTCTGGGCATGCATCTGCCTTCCCAGGCCCACATCAAACTCTGTTCCACACGCCTTAAAAACCGCCGAAAATGTAAATGACACAGGCCTAATCCCTCTCCTTCTCATGTCACCATACAAACTAATGCTCTCTGCGACCATTCCCTGAACTGAGTAAGCCCTAACAACGGAGGTGTAAAGAAACGAATTGGGATTCTCGACCTGGTCAAAGACGGAACGTGGGTAGTGGTCGACTGGAACCTTAATTCCAGTGAGTGTACGAACAAGCTTGGTGACGACATAACAACACTGACTGAGGCCATTGAGTATAATATGGACATGAACTTGCTTGAACTGAGCAAGACTTTTGCAGCCGTGGAGAGCAGATACGAGTTGGGACTTAAGAAGGGTACTTTGTTCTCGAAGTTGAGATAAGGAAGTGGGTTGTTTGGGTGTAATGGCCAGAGCTTTCGTTGCGGAGTAACTACGTGAGTGAGCAACCATCACACCATGGCTTTATTGGGTATGCTTCATGAAGCTAAACGGTATCGTATCCCTTGGGTTCTTAGGCTTATAAATCAGTCCACAGTTGCTGGATTCGGTGGTTAGGGTTTCATTTCGTCGACGGAGAAAGTAACTGCCATGATCGGAGCGGCCATCCGTTTTTTTTCCACGAATCCCAAGCCAAAAATGAAACAGATAGAGCTGAGAACACCGCCTGAACAGACGCAGACTATAACTAGAACAATCTTCGACATAGTTAAGGAGCACGGTCCTATAAGTGTTTCAGATATCTGGGAAAAGGTCCAGGTAATATTGGGATTTGGGTTTTAAAGATGCAATCCGTCTCCCATTTTCAATAATTTTCATCTTCATTACAATGATTGATTTGATGTTTGTTGTTGTGTACCAGGAAGTGGGACTGAGAGGGTTGAAAGGCAAAAGGCATATGAAGATAGTGATGAGGTGGATGAGAGAGAGGCAGAAGATTAAGCTGATCTGCAACCATATTGGACCTCATAAGCAATTCCTGTACACTACTTGGTTCTCCAAGTCCTCCGTCAAGCCGCCGTCCGACGCCAGCAATCTTCCCCCCCAACGGCCGAAGATACCCTGATACAATAACCAGTTTATCACATAGGTCGGGATTCTTGTTGGGATATTTTTGACGTTTTTCTGTGACCGTTTAATCATAGTTCGAAACCAGGCGGGCAATTCCAACTTCATAAACCTACTTGCAGTTTCATACCTGGTGGATTTTCATTATCAAAGAGTATCAGGTCTTCAACAATCATGGCCCCAGATTGCTATGACGCAGATGATCTTTAAAATTTTATTTGATTTCTTGCCTATATAAGCACACAACCTGTGTGAATTAGTCATGTATGTACATAATTTACAGATATTCCGGGAAAAAAGACAACCAGAGAAGATTATGACTCTACATTTTGATCTGCTATTATTAGTAACCAAGTTAATATCTCTAAGCTTTGCGATTACGCATGAAGTGCCAGACCCGATCCTTGTGTCACAGGACAGCTCCCTTTCGGCAAAAGGCGATGGGGACAAGCAGTGTATGAACTATGAAGTATGTGGCTGCCTTCCTGACTTGCGCAATACATCCTTCAGTACTGCAGCAATTCTGTGAGCCATATGATGCTCCAGAAACATTTGTTTGACTCTCTCATAACCTTTTTTCCCCATCGTAAGCCTCCTCTCGACATGAGTTGCAAGTTTGACAATGTCTTTTGCAAGGGGAGTCACCCCTTCTTTTCCAACGGTATGCAACAGACCTGTAGTGCCATTCACAACAATTTCGGTGGTACCTCCTGCTGCAGTTCCCTGAATGCATGTTTAATGAAATAAGAGTTATAATCACCATCAAAATAGAAAGAAAGTTTGTCTGATGTAAAGAGCCTGACCAGTACAGGCAACTGAAATGCCATGGCCTCAATGGTTATCCTCCCAAAGCATTCTCCTCGTGCCTGCAAGAAATATGAAATGAGGCTCCAGTTTTCACTCTGTAAATTTGTCATCAAAGGGTGCACTTCGGTTGCTTTGATACCCGTACTTGTTCACTACCTGATATTTTTGCTATTCCTTTTGTTTAGAGTTGTTTTGAGTTCTACACTTCCAAAGTCTATTCAGATGTATCCATGAAATATACAAAAGTGGATGCTCCATACTACACTAATTTACCTGTGAATTCTGAACAAGAACATCAATTGCAGCTAGATAAGGAGCCACAGTCAGAGTTTTATTCACAAAGTGAACACGATCTTGAATCTTTTTCTGTATTACATAATTCCGCAATTCTGTCTCAAATTTGGTCTGTGCAGCCATATCAGACCCCACAATCACTGCATGCATCAATGGCACCTGTAGCTTTTTTGCTTGGATCAACTGCAAGCTCTCATAGAAGGCGCGTAAAAACAAATCTTGGCCTTTTCCTCTTGAAACACCTGCATATCACTTCAGTGCTTAGGAAGCGTAGATATAATAGTTACCAAAATAAAATAGCTTCACCAATCAGGTTCCCATTTTTCCTTTTTAGAATGGATGAGATGGAGCAAGAACAGTAATCAAGATAATTGAGGAACCATGACTACTTGAATGTCGAAAAGTGGTCATCAGCGAAAAGAAGCTATTAAAAAATAATTTTAAGATTGAAATGACCAAGAGACATCTTTAGGTTTCAATTTTATCAGAGTAGTTGATTAACGTTTATGGAAAAGCCCATACGGTAAAAAAGAAGGGCATAATGCCATCTGTAAGAAACCGTACTGTTAATTATGGCAAAAAGTATATCTTCATCTCGCACGCCAAGAGATTCTCGAATATGCTCCCGCAAAACCCTTTTTGCCACACCATCTTCAGCAACCTCCATAAGTTCTTTACTATTTCCAAGGTGAACAACATAGGTCTCAGGCATTTTAATCCTGTAGGGAGAGAAAACGCTCAAGTGGCAAAAGAAAAATCTATCAAATATGCACCCCAAGAACCCCAGTAAACAATCTTTCACTCAACAATTGGCTTAAGAGGATTTCAGCAGTAAACAAGGAAAGTATCCATAAGGATTGCAACTTAATTAATGGACATTTCTTCTTGATTATAATTAAAGGATTGCCCATTAAAATTATCTAAGCAATGACTACTTAAAGGAGTACAAATAATAACCTTTGACAAATCAAGTACAATCTATAAAGCAAGCAATATAATCATAGACTAGTCTAAATTTTGCATTCCCAAGAGAAAAAAGCAAGTGGAAAAGCAAAAGTCGAAAATCTACCTTAAACGCTCCTGTGTTCGATTCTTCCAGTATTTTGCTGTGGCATGTGAATCGATCATAGCACCGGCAACAAAAGGGAGGTGCTTGACATAATCTAGTCTGAAATAATGCCCACGCATCTCATGGATCCACCACAGGCCTTTTGGGAGAACATGAGGAATATTTTCTTTTAGGACACCATCCAGCCATTTCCCAGCAACTGCAGTGTTCAATACAACAATATCAGCTTTGAGAGCTGTATCTACAGCTTCCTTGCCCTTTGCAAACATTACCTGCGACGCCATATAGCATAATAATCAGAACCAAAGCTTTTAAAAACATTTTACAAAAAGGTTTGCTTCATTGGGTAGCAGGTTAGCGCAAAGCAGGCAGATTCAACCCAACAGAATAGGTCAGTTCAAAAAAATCCCATGGGCTGTTTACACATGGCATTCTGGTCAGATGGGTCTATATAGTAATTAAGGTAAGTGTAAATAAAAACTATCAGATGGGTCTATAGACATTAGGCAAGGGTAAATAAAAACTATCTGCTTGCAGTCCATATATACTGAAAATTGTGATGGTATATAGGTATCATACCTGTACCCCATGGACCAACATCTTCTGCTCCAAATTGTATATCACTTCATCCGTTCCTGCTGGCTTTTGGAGAGTAACCCAATAAACTTCAGTGCCAACACTTCGTAATAGAAATGCTAGTTCCATGAGCAACAAAGGTCCACCTACAACAACAAATATAGGAAGGACGTAGGGAAAAGTAAGATTACATCCGCAAAAGTCATCCAAAAAACATTACACAAAAGAGATGAAAACAAACATTAAAAATCAAGACTCATACCTATTATGCAAAATCTGTTCAGGAAGATATAGAGAATTTCATCAATTAGAAGGATGTATGGAAACCTTGTCCAACATCCTTTACCAACTGCAACCAATAATTATTTGGTGGAAGCAAGTTCAGTCATTCAACAGTTTAGCCAAAGGAGTGTTTCTTCCCACCGTAGAAGTCTTGTTATGGATTTAAAACTTGCTATGCTATTAAACCCATGAAGTTTTTGTATGATGACTCAAAGAAAAAAGTTCTTCACATGACACATGCCAAACATACACAACTTTCGCAATATATTTACCATACAAGACAAGACAAAATGGTGTAACCAATTAGGAAAGTATTATTTTTCAAATGCTAATTGTTATCACATTAAAGATAATAAGAACTTGGTCCCAGAACATTAAAAATGAATAACATAAAATGCAGCAGAACAGCCGAGTTTATTGACATTCATCTAATACAAGGTGAACATCCAATAATCTTCTGATAAGTGGCCTGTTTGATATAAGTTACAAAATGAATTCTCTCCGGCAAAGTTGGACTTGACGACAAATTCTCTCTAATGAAAAACATATGTGACATTAAAACACTTTAAACAAAACATCTTACTAGACAAATTGCAATCATGCCCTAAAGAACATTGGGCATCTCCGAACTACATAATTTCCCATGTTATAGTCAGCAGCTCTCAATGGCAGAAAAAAAATAGCAACATTGTGCAATCAAACATCAGGGGTAAACCTTCAGCATATAACAGTCAAATCAGCATGCCCTTCCCTATTTCCTACCCTTTCTTCCAATCCAAATTAAGTATGAAAACAAATCACGTGAACGAAACAACTGGGTCCGATGATCAATCAGCTAGCTCTTGTCAGCTCCAGGTACACGAATTTAACCATCCAAAAAAGAGCACAAAGTGAACCATCCAACATCGCAACTATTGCGAAGATAGGAAGCCAAAAATACAATATCTGACAAAATACTTCCCTTAGCACATACAAACTTGGAACTTTTAAGCATTTATATCAACAGCATGAGTGATAAACGTGTAAGCTTGACTGCCCTTTAACATCAATAAATAGCTAAAAGAGGAAAAAAGGGCTCCTTTCCAAAACTACACGAATACAACAGATATATGAAGTATCAATAAACACGAGAAATAGAGAACAATGAATACCAGTTAGAGAGAGTTCATGCGAAACCAAAAGCACAAGCTTCGACTTCATGAAACTAAGAGGACTAGACAGGGACTCGACAGGCAAAGCCCCGGTGGTAGCCACCACATTCTGGTGGACCTCGAAATGTCGATCGCAGGAATAGAAAGCAGCTCTGATGAAGAAGGCGAACACGGTCGAGACTGATAGCATCAGAAGAATAGCCAAAAGCCAACGCTTCTGCAGTGGTACCCACCATGCGACGGTGGGGCCGGTGGCGGCGTGCTTCGCCATCTCTGTTTTTCGGCCTTTGGATCTGATGAAATTGAGAGCTTGTCTTTACGGGGCTCAACATTTTAGGGTTGGGAATGGAGGGCTGGAGCTCCGGTGTCTGTACATTTGGCTACTGCGAAATGGACACTTGTAATCAAGCTTAAGCTGCTCCAATTAATGTCTGCAATCTGGACTGAAGGAGGGAACGTTAAGTTGGTAAGTGGAAATCTAAAACCAAATTTAACAATAACTTAATTAAATAATTATTAAATATAATTTTTAATATACTAAAATATAAAAAAACTTTAAATACATTTTTATTTAAAATATATGGATAATTACGGAGTTTGGTTTTCATCTGATTTGTTAATCAAGGGAAGATAAATATCAATTTGTATTTTTTATTATTTAGAGCAGTGACTCGTTTACTTGAAGGTCTCAGTTTGGCCGCAGCAAAACTCTTAGCTGTAGAGACAAAAAGAAAGCAACATTCCTCGCCGTCCTCGAGGGTGCTTGCTCGTGCCGCCGAGGGATCCCTCCAATCACCATCGCCTTCAGGTACTTGCCGACTCACGCGTCTCTTTGATCCATGCTCATTGTTCAATCCAACTCTCACTACGGGCTCAGTCTCATGCAGTGACCAATGCTTTTCATCTGAGTATACGAAAATCGAAGCAGATTCCACTTCTTAACTTGAAACTGGAAATTGTGTACCACCCAATTCGATTTGCTACTAAAGTTTCGTTCTTTTTGGGCTTACTCTGCTCTTTGTTTTGTTCCGTCGACCAGTTGAGCTCAGTGTTACTTGGAGGCTATGAGGAATCTTCGGGAGCCTCTTATGTTTTCGTTAAAATGCCTGTGTGCGATCGTCCCAGGTGAGTTATCGAACTTATGATTTTCATGAGTGATAATTCATTGATAGCCTAGTAGGGAAATATCTCTTAGTTGGTTTCCTTTCTAATTGTGTTGTTTGTTTACTTCCCTTTTTTTTCTCAGTTGTTCTGTTACAAGCAATAGGAGCTATCTCGGTTGTTGCTCCGCAGTCCAACTGTTATGCTTTTGATAATGCCAGTCGCCTTGTCGACTTCGTATCCTGAAATTTTGGTTTGAGTTCGTTATTTTCAGGTTATAAACTTAAATTTCAATTGTTTAATCAGACTCTAGAATTCTTTTTCCTGAATCTCATCCCCTTAAGTACCATGTGGATTGGAGACTAAAACCAGCTGATCATTCGAAACAGTGTTATAATTGTAGGCTTTTTGTTGGATGGTCAGTGATCACCATAATTAACTTGCTATTCCCATCAGAGTCCCTAGTTCTCAGAATCATGCTGTTTTAATTGGACAAAATTTGGAATTTAATTTCTTCGCAACTGCTCTCTATGCTCTTTTCTGGTAAACTGTTATTTTTCTTAGCTAAAAATCAGACCAGCTGGATTGGACGTACTTTTGTGTATGATGGGGAGGTAATTTGCTTTGATTAACTAGTAAACAAATGCTAATTGGACAGTTCGTGGATTCTTTTGCCAGTTGTTTGTTTTGACTGTTGATTATGTTACATTCTCACAGGATGCCGATACAGTTGTTCGATTTTGTAAAGATGTGGAGAGTAGATCACAAACGGTAGTCCATAATACCATGTTCTCAAGTACATTGTTCTGGATTTTTGTTCTATAAGCTTTGTACTTTTAGGTGATTTAACTATTTAGTAGCTTAGAGGGGCAACTCTCCCTCTCGCCCCTTCTAACAAGAATGCTTAAGAACAACATGAAAACTTGAAGCATGAAATGTTGAAGAAAGTAATCTAAACGTTTGTGCCAATATCATTTTTATTCCTCTAATCACAACAAAAATAAGCAGGTATAGTTTCTTGTCTTACACAGCATATAGCATATCATATGTAAAAATATACACCTTTTAGAAAACATTGGTGTCCTTCTGACTGAAATTTCTCTAGTTTATGTTTTCTTCTTAATTTCCAGGACCATTAAAAACTGATAGATATGAACTATGCTGAAAACTTCAGAGCTCTAAATGTTTAAAGATGGATTTTTTGTGACGCTATCATTATTCTGCTGCTTGCTTAGTAGATGATTTCTGCAATGCATGCATGTTCATGTTATTGTGTTCGACAATTGTGCAGGGATATGTTGGTTTTGGTCAATTTGAGAGGTTCAACTACATCAATATGGGTTCTGCAAATGCTGATTTTGTTCAAGTGAGAAATTTTGATTAAACAGAACTCTTTGAACTTTGCAATCATAAGCACGATAAGTAGATGAAGCATGGCACATTAGTAGTGCATTTCATTCCTTTTCCCTTCCTCTGTTACTAGATAGCATGAATAATTTAGCTTCTCTGATGCCAATGCTTGGTCTTAGATAAAAGTTTCTCTTCAATAGCCCTGTGAAGATATGTTCAGCATCTTTTCAGGCTCCCTTTTAGAAATTATGTGGATCTTGCATTCTCATATCTCCTTCCTTTTTCTCTCTCCTTGTGTCTTGTCATACTATCCCTGAATGTCAATTATAGTTCCTAAACATGCTGTAATCTCCATATTACCTCTCTAACCCTTTGATGTCGTTGCCTGATTTATGATCAATGTTTCTCCTAGGGCTTTTACAATGGTGATCTTAGAAATTGTGAGGATACTTACGAAAAGCTGGGACGTACATCTCAGGTAAGTTTTGATGCTTCTTCCAGTCCCGTTCCCAAAAGGCATAGATAAAACTGA
Organism: Erythroxylum pelleterianum; assembly: GCA_027563865.1. Classification (NCBI taxonomy): domain Eukaryota; kingdom Viridiplantae; phylum Streptophyta; class Magnoliopsida; order Malpighiales; family Erythroxylaceae; genus Erythroxylum; species Erythroxylum pelleterianum. The sequence continues at coordinate 19,993,637 of JAOQMR010000211.1, read as the reverse complement.
AAAAAGAAAAGCTGAACTGAAAGGAGGTGTTATAAAAATACATAGACTTGTTTAGTACTGTTCTGGAAGAATTAGCCACAGCTCTAACCTTTTGCCTATTTTGCCTCTGTATTAGTGTGCCTGGAAGAAGATCATGCTAGTTTGTTTCACTTTGCTCTGCATCTAACAGCCTGTTTTCCATATGAAAGCTAATTTTTCATTTGGAATTGCAGGTGAATATTATATGTGGAAGTTGTTCAAATGGAAAATGCAAAGGTTTGCGAGTGCGTTATTTAATAACTGTCAGTGTCCAGTTGCCTTACACCCTAAAATACTCTTTGTTATCATTGGCCAATGTCATTGTGTTTATTCCCTATCTCAGGTGGAATTGAATGCATATGCAATGTTACTTATGAGTCAACTTGCAGGTCTTGCATTTTCTACTTTAACTTATTCTGCTTTATAGTTTGCATAGTGTTATCTCCCTGTATTTAATTATCTGAGCAGATATAAGTTAAAAATTTTCCCATTCTGAATTGAATGTGTCCAAGTCTTTAGATGAACTTTGATTCCTTTCTCTAACTGTGTTGCCAATCTATTATCCTACCAGAGTCGTTGTTGAACTTGCTATTTCATGTGACAAATCGGGTCCACGGGTGTTTGAAGGGTTCACCGTAGGATTTCATCCAAGATCATGGGAAATTGTAAGAAAATCAGCTTTACACTGCTGACGTTCCCTTGGGAATCAAAATCACAGCTCTTCCATTTTCCTTTACGTGTAGGTATATAATGGCTTGACTCAACCAGGTTTTGAAAAGTCTAGCCAGGAATTCAGGTAAAAGAGTCTACTCATGGAACGCACATCCCTTCCTTTGGTTAAAATTTGGCACAAAATGTATTGCTTTTCCACTATTCTCTAATTGTGTTAGATGTTTCTGATTTGGCAGCTTCAATACTGAACAAACTCGGGTAGTCCTTTACATGACTGCAGTTGCTTCAGTTTCTTCACTAGTGAGAAAGCCTATCATTAAGGTATAGACAAATCAAATTCAGGAATTTGCCATGAATATTGTCCCCTGGTTGATTTTGAATGATTGACTGCTACTTCAGGTTCTTCCAAAGAATGGCCTGGATGTTAGGTTTTCAGGTACAGGTGCTACTGGAAGTCCACCTACGACCTTGTCACCTACAATGTTGGTTATGGACTGGACATGTAAGGCTATTACTTTTGTTGCAATTCTGTAAATGTCCTCTTTGGTTGATTATCCTTTAAACCTGGTTAAAATTTTGAAGGTAAGGAGGCCCGTGGTACACCTTATGAGATTGATGTCACAATCCCTATAGAGGGCTATGAGCCCATTCATTTTGTTCTCACAAAAATGTGCGGTAAGGGTTTTGCTAGAAAAGGTCTTGTGAAATTGAAGCGGTGCTATTTTTCTGGACATATCTGCGTGTTAGATTGTGGATATTTTGCGAAGTTTCCTTTTCTACTGAAACAACCTTGTTTATTCAAATTTTGTAGAACATAGACAGAATCAACAAGAGGACTCTAGAAGTGGATGGGCTTTCTTTGGGATACTATCTTGCATGTATGTAACACTTCTCTGATTTCTTTACTAAAATGATGTTGAGATTTCTTTATGCAATTTTTGTCCAAGTAAAGATAAGGTTTGACACTCCACATCTTATGACTACATTGTACATATCTTGTGGAATTACATAGTCACCGGAATCATTCTGAATTTCCGGTTTAAACTCATTCAGTATGACTCATTACGATTGAACTCTAGTCTTTGAATACTAGAGGTACGTGGTATTATTGAATTATAGCAATACTATGAACCATTACAATGGTGATATTTAGTATTTCCCTACCCAGAATTGAATGCTCCTCAGAAGGCTTAACTATCCTTCTGTCACAAATTCTTCCCTTTTTTCCTGCCTCCCTTCTCTCCCCTCCTCTCTCAGCCTAAGGCCCCCAAGCTAGGATCCATTCTGTTACGCCTAACTACTTGCCACATCAGCTACTAACTAACTCTCCTCTGGCCCAGTGTTCTTTCTCCTAGAGTATACTTTCCATATCAACGATTTATTCCCCTTTCTGTTATCCTCCCCATTATTACCCTCTTCCATGTTGGTCCTAACACATTATTTGACATACGATGCAGATGACACTGGTTTTTATGAACTTCAATTGCTTCACCTCTATCAGCAACTCATAGAAATGTGATGGAATATTAGAATCTCTAGTGACTATTCTGAATCCATGCTGACATCTGATGTTTAAACAAATTTCATGGAGCAGATTTTTCGTGTCATTTACACTAGTTTGCGTTGGTGGATTTGTTTACAAGACACGTGTGGAACACCTGGTAGTCTCTTGATCTCTGGCTTAGCATTTGATTGTTATAGTGCTTGAGTTTTTGCTCTGATATGGATAATATATGCCCCTATTAAATGTATCGTTTATCATGTGAATGCAGCGAGGGATCAATGCATTGCCAGGCATGACAATTTTATCTGCATGCTTAGAAACTGTAAGTTTACTGCAACTTTGTAGTTCAGAATTACATCTCTTTGTGTTGTCCAAAGGTTATCTGCATGCTTAGAAATTATAAGTTTACTCAGAACTTCATAGGTCAGAATTACGTCTCCTTGTGTTATCCAGGGATAAGTAATTAATTAACATTTTCAATCTTGCTAACTGTTTCTTGTCCTGGTATAATTTTTACAGGTTAGCGACACACGGCATGGCTATACAAGAGCAGAAGACCTAAACAGTGGCTATTCTAGCGAAGCATCCTGGGAACGATCTTCTGCTTCAAACCAAGAAAAGTTTAGAGCAAGTGAAAGAAATTACGGCTCAATATAAGCTTTAGATTTCTGAAACTGAAGGCACGGTTTAACAAATTATTTTTAGAGTTTAACTGGTTATAGGTATTCATGCATTTTTTAACAGATTTAATCCCCAAAATAAAATAGTTAGCATTGATATTTATAATGTGTTTCTCTAACACATCACAAGAACGTTCCTCAAGAAAAAACTTTAAGCGCCATCTCTGTTCCCCGATCCATTGATCGAGCTAGACCTGGATTTACCATTTTGTTTGTTGTTTCAGAATTTATTGAACATTTTTTATTTGATATTAACTAATAAGTGAAGTCCAACCATTCTTGTAAATCACATAAGAACATATCCTATATCATAAGGTAATGATAACAGTGACATGAACCAGTAGACCCTAGAATGTCCTGTTTGCTCTTGCCAGTACCGGCCTGTGCAGAAGTCAGTTTGGGGTGGATGCTGCTTTTAGTGGCGCATGTTAATGTTAGTCGTCAGAATTACCATCAAGTGCTTCTGATGGTTTAGGTTAACGTGCTTACATCAGACCACCAAGTACTTCTGATGGTTTAGGTCATGTCTTTTGTTAAAAGAAGTATGATTTTGTTGAATACATGTATAGGTCACCCAGATCTTCTGTCCAGTTTTACTCTGTCTTATTCTGTCTCATGAAATCTCAGTCATTTATTTTGTGGGACTCACGTGGGTCTCATGTGAATCCCACATAAATAAATAGCTGAGATTTATTGGACACAATAAGACACCGTAATATTGGACGGGAGATGGGACTCTATGTATAGGTAGCACAGGCATTGCCATATTTGAAAGGAAATAAGTTGTTGGGACTAGTTCAAAAGTCCAGGCCTGACCTTGTCGGTATACAAAGGGGTAGTTTTTGAGAATTAGATCGGAAACTTGGAGCAGTTGTCCTACCCTCACTTTGAATTGGACTTCCAAATGATTCATATATGAACATGTGAAAGAAGCGCGCCTACAGCAGAAGCATAGCATTCAAGTCAAAAAGATAATTACCATTGAGAACGTGTAAAATCACGGATGCTGTAGGAACCTTTTAAAAAAGGAGTAGGAGTAGGTATGTTCTGAACTAGAGACAGCTGACCAAGTTCAATGATTCAACCCCATGCATGTTTCCAGCTAAGCTGTTTTGAAAAGCATTTTTTGTGACTACCTATTTTAGTAGGAGTCATCAAGGCCGGTCGTCTCGGTCTCCAATGATCAAACTCACAAGCTTGTCTTTGCACATTAGGATTAGGACCACACTGGTATTAAAAAATTCAATTCATTCCATCCATTTAATTAAAAAAATATAATTTTTAATTTTTTAGGTTGATTTATTTTAATAACTTTTGTTGTTAAAAACTGATCATTTTATTAATTAATGGTAAATTTTTATAAATTAATAAGTTTTTATATATCAAAATTAATTAATTAATGTTTATTTAATAATTTTTTAAATTAAAATTTAAATTTTTATAGTTAAAAATAATTTCTTTTAATTATATTTTAAATTTTTATTTAATATTTAACAAATTTTATAACAATTTAACTATTTAAACCTTAAATATTTTATTCTATTAGTTTAACTTATTGTTACGTTGCTTTTTATGTCAGTAATGAAAGAATGACACGTTGGTTAAGAAAAATGAGTTCTACTGATACGCTAACAATACAAACTTAGGTGAGGAACATTCAGGTTTAAGCTTTGGATTTGCATGAATTGACCAAATGATCAGGGAAAGAAAGTACGAGGTTTAATCCTTTTCATGTCTGCATGTCTAGAGGAGAGTCGTCAAGTAATAAAGACTGTTCTTCAGTAATAACAAAACCATCGCTTATGAAAAGAACATGGGTTAATTATTAAAAAAAAAGTTTAAATATTTGTCAATTTTTTAATTATATTCTAAATTTTAAAAAGTAATAATAAAATATCTAAATTTTTTATTTATTTAACTCCAGCATGAATTTCAAAAAATAACAATAAAATGCTCAAACTTTTGTTTTTTTAATTATAACATGATATTAGTATTTTCGATAAATTTGTTGACGTGACTTGTCACGTATTTTGAACATCTTAAATATTAATATACATTAACTAAAATTAACATAACAAATGAAGATTAATGAAACAGGTGTCTTTTAATCACCTAATTAAAACGATATTGTTGTTTAAACATGACCTAATTCATATTATACAGTCCCGACGACCTTACGTTTCGATTTCAGTTTTTCCCTTCGTTTTCAATTTATTCTCTCGACGCTTTCATCCTTCGATTTTCATATTATGCAGTTCCAACGCTCTCATCCTAAGAGTATTAGAAGAATAAATTAAAAACAAAGAGCTTACTAGTACAATAAGTTGCAATGTGAGAGTAGTTTGAAATGTTAAAAGAACAAACAGAAAACAAATAGCTAAGAGAAAACAATAAATTACGTGATACTATAATTAAAGAAATTTGAACATTTGAACATTTTATTACTGTGTTTAAAATTTGAGTTAAAATTAAAAAAAATAAAAAATTAAATATTTTATTACTATTTTTTAAATTTTACTTTATATTTAAAATTTAAAAAAAAATCTGAACTTTTTTAGTAATTAACCCAAATAACATTATATTTATGTATATATATCGCTTGAACTGGTCAGCCAAAAGCCACAAAAGCTAACCCTCTCCCAAGCTTTATTTTTTCCTTTCGGCCATAGATCCTACCTAAAGTTAGCTACCAACTCCATCTTTTTTGTTCCATCTTTACCGGCTGCTTTTCTCTATGAATGGTCTTCAAGTTGTCCAAAAACTTTTCTCTATAAATATATTCTAGAGTCCCTCTAGGCTTTCGCGATAGCAATAAAGTTCTGCTCTTTCTATAATCTTACGAGTTCCTTGGCATCGAAAGTGAAACTCCAAAAGAAAGTACCCATGTCTCAAGCTATGAGCATTCTCTTTGTTCTTACTCTCCTTGCTTTTGCACCCTTATGCCTTTGTGCCAAAAACACTGGTTGTTATCTTTACCCTCAGTACTATTACCACTCTTGTCCTAAAGCTCAACAGATAGTCAAGTCCGTAGTAGCCAAGGCAGTTGCTGAAGAAGCTCGCATGGCTGCTTCTTTACTTAGGCTCCATTTCCATGACTGCTTTGTCAAGGTCTACCAGTCACTATCCGCCTTATGACTGTCCAATTCCATAGACACCAAGTTAATAATAGCACACACACTAGTAGTTGTTGATTAGGAAAATGACATTAACACACAATGCATTACCATTTAAAAATGCTTGTGATTGTTTTACTTGCCAATTTTCATTACGATGATAGCTACTTAAAACAAAGTGTGCTTTTGCAGGGCTGTGATGGGTCGATCTTGTTGGACAGCAGCGGACAATTCCTCAGCGAGAAGAGGTCGAATCCGAACCGAAACTCTGCCCGAGGATTTGAAGTAATCGACGAGATCAAATCTGCACTGGAGGAGGAGTGTCCTCAGACTGTGTCCTGTGCTGACATCTTGGCTTTAGCTGCTAGAGACTCCACAGTTCTAGTAAGCATTATAACTTGGCATTCTATGAGATTGAACTAGCCATCATAAGTTCCTTGAGATTCCTCAGCTGATCGTTCATTTAACAGACAGGTGGACCTAGTTGGGAGGTCCCGTTGGGAAGAAGAGACTCGAGAAGTGCAAGCTTGAGTGGCTCTAACAACAATATTCCAGCACCAAACAACACGTTCCAAACTATTCTTACCAAGTTTAAGCTAAAGGGACTTGATATCGTTGATCTTGTCGCTCTATCTGGTAAACTTGAACATTTATAGAATCTGCGACTTCGTGTTTCCAGAGACTGATGCATATCAAACTTTTGTGTTACTGTCTCCTATTCCCTTAATAATTCATTCCAAGAATCTTCGACCAAACTAAAGGTTTTGATTTGAAAATGGTGATCTCTAAGCGGACTACCACTCTTTTAGCTCTTAGTTCAGCTTTAACTAGGAAAGACATCTTATTTCTAGAGTACAAAACTGGAGATAGAAATTTAATTGAATAGCCAATATAGATGTGCCTTTGGGTTACTTTAATAAATTTCTACATATTACACGCAGGAAGTCACACGATTGGAAATTCTCGATGCGTCAGCTTCAGACAGAGACTGTATAACCAGTCTGGCAATGGCCAACCTGATTTCACCCTTGATCAGTCATTTGCTGCTCAACTGCGCACCGGATGTCCAAGATCTGGAGGAGACCAAAACCTGTTTTTCCTGGATTTTGTCAGCCCAACAAAGTTTGATAACAGCTACTTCAAAAACCTGATAGCTTATAAAGGCTTGTTGAGCTCTGACCAAATTCTCTTGACAAGGAGCCAAGCATCCATGGAACTGGTGAAGAAATATGCTGAGAACAATGAGCTTTTCTTGGAGCAATTTTCCAAGTCGATGATTAAGATGGGAAATATCTCTCCTTTGACTGGTTCCGGAGGAGAGATCAGAAAGCATTGCAGGAGGGTTAACGCATAATCGGTCACCAATTTACTTCAAAATAAAAGCACTCCATTCTCTAAAAAGCCTTGTATCTGTTTATTTTCTATAATTTTTTGTCTTTGCGTCTACTTCTTTACAAGAGAAAGTAGAGATTCCTATGCTGCTATGATTATGTTATTTTCCTATCTTCAAGTGCCAATTAAGAAATTCTCATTTCCAGCATACTGATAGCCGTCTATCTCTTCAGCAGAACAAATAGCTAATCCGCCAAGTATGTCCAGGGAATTTCTCCTCTCTCCAGGTAGGAAAAGTAACATGAAATGATGCCAAATAGGATTTAGATTGAGTCAATTAATCCATCAACTCAACGTACCAGAACAAGTGAAGTAAGCACTATCTGTTCCACCTAAAAAATTTTGGATCTTCTTTGACTTAGGTCAAATTTGCAAGGCAATATTCCAAATGATACATCCAAAATTTCAGGGCAAAATGAGGTTATTTGTCTCTCTAGGGGTAAGATTGGAGCAGAGATCTTTTTGTCTAATATTAATCTGCCTTATTTTATTTATTGAATCTCAGTCATTTATTTATGTGAGCTTTGTATTTATTTATGTGAGTTTAATATTAGACAGAAGGTCTAGACTTGTAAGATTGTAACTCGTATCTTCTTTGTGCACCCCTCAAATCTTCTGTGCTAGCAACTCTAACCTAATTTTGTGTTACTCTATCCTAATCATTCATTTAATTCCGTGCCACTCCATCCTAATCATCCATTCACATAAATAAAATGCTAGAATGAAGTAGCATTGAGTCAGAATTGCTCGCATGTATCATTTGGGTGTCGCGAGTCATGTCTCTTGAAGATATGACAGGCGTCCTCGTCATAAATGTGACAAGATAATCTTCTACAAAATTATCGGTAGGTCTCACGACTAAACTTTTAGGAACTCTCAACGAAAAGTATAATAGAACATCATGTATCATTTACTTTCCAGTCTTTAAAGCAGGTCTAAGCCTGTGTCAAGGTTTACGTGTAATCTTATTATTGCGAGTTCTCCCTTTCTGTAATGTGGTACACAGCATTGTTGATGACAAATGATTCTGTCTGACCCAATAGCACCCTTATTAATGGGAAATAACTTTTTGTTTTACGATGGCTTGCCAGTTGCCACCTTCAGGATGTTAAATCTTCTTTTGAGCCATTGCAATCCATGCATTAAGTTAGGCTTTTTGGAGGGCATCTAAATGGTACAACGTGTATTTCAGCCTTAAAATGGGGGATCAAATCCCCTGTCCAAGTTATCATGTCCCTACTCTGTCCAGTGGGGTGGATGCCGTCTATTTATGTGGGGTCCACTGGGGTCCACATAAATGGACAGAATCCACCCCACTGGACAGAGTAGGGACAGGGTAACTTGGACAGAGGATTTGGTGTGTTAAAATGGGGCTATTTGTCGCTCCCAAAGAGGTAGAATTGTAAGTCATCACGTCTTTTTTGTGACGGTAATATTTCTTATAAATCATTGGTAGGTCTCAATAACTAATATTTAGTATTGGCAAATGAGGATGGAATCTTCTGTCCATTTTATCTTATCCCTATTTTGTCTCATAAATCTCAGCTATTCATTTATACGGGACCTACATAAATAAATAGTTAAGATTTGTGAAACAGAGTAAAGACAGGGTAAAATGATCAGAAGATCCTAGCTCTAACAAATGATCCTCAAAATAGTGAGCTAACCCGATTGGGCTTGACCTTTTTTTAAATTTAAAATTTTTTAACTTTTTTAGAATGGGTTGTTTAAAATGACATTATTTTTTAAAAAATGTATAAATTAAATTTATATAAAATTTTGAACTGAGTAAGTTCAAACTAAATTTACTTTTAAGCCTTTGTTTGGACCCTTGCACAAGGGAAAGAAAGGAAATATTGAGGAGAAAAGAGGATAAAAGAATATAATAGAAATAAGATTTTCTTTCTCTTGTTTGTTTTTTAAGTTATCAAATGAGGGAATTGAAACTTATATTGGACAAAAAAAAAATTTTAGACCTTTATGCCCTTAATTATAGAACTTGTTTATCTTTTGTTAAATAAGGATACAATGGTAATTTACTTATATTAGGCTTACTTTGTCTTGAGTTTCTCCTCCTTTCTCACTAATTTGGTGGGAAAAAATATTTGGTCCAAATTTCTCTCCTATTCCTCTTGATTATCTCACTTTTCCTTTACTTATTTTTGTCCAAACAATAGAAACCAAGAGAAATGCAATTCTCTTCCTTTTTTTTCTTGCTTTCTTTCCATCCAAACAAAGGTTAAAAGAAACTGAACCAAAAAATTTTATATAAGAAATATCAAAATTCATTTAATTAATACAATTGCTTAATAAAAATGGGTTTTTTAAAAAATGTATATAAAATTTTAAATAATAAGTTCACATTTAAAGTTATTTTTAAAGAAACTGAATCAAAAGATGTTATATAAGCAATATCACAATCATTTAAGTAAAACATTTTTTAATAAAAATGGTATTTTAAAGTATATATTAAATGTATATAAAATTTTAAAATGAGTAAGTTAAAACTAAATTTATTTTAAAAGAAAATGAAACAAAAGATGTTATATGAAAAATGTCACATTCATTTGATTAACACAAAAGCTTCTAATTATCCTTACTTAAATATAATTTGCTCAATATGGTATCTAAATATATGATAAGCTGATAAGCTTTAATTTATCTCAATTGTAGTTTTATTGTTGTATCCAAAAAATTTAAAGTTTATAAACACAATTGAACTTGTTTAGAGTACAAAAGATAATTAATATAATCTTTGAATTCCTAACAATATTCCTAGCTATAAAATAAATATCAATCCATATAAATGATAAAAAACGTATGTATTTTAGGTTTTCCTATTAGTATGGAATTTAAATGTTTTTTTTGTTGGTTATATACCCTAATCATACATATTACATATTATGAATACTATAAATTTATAAGTTTATTTATGCAACAAATAAAGCAGTAATGTTGTGAAAATCATTTTATTATCAAAATTATTATCCAAATTGTTAAATAATACAATTTACAAAAATTCTAAATGAGATTATCAATTATAACTTAAAAGTAGAAAGTAAATATTGAAATTGAGTAAACAAGCAGAGACAATAGATTAGAGCCTGCGTAAAAACACTTAGGCTATGTTTAATTGAAGGTAAAGTTTTTAGTAGAATGAAACTTATTACCTCCAAATCTTTTATGAATGATGAGGTATATGAAGTTATTGCCTCCCAATTTCACCTTTGAATTCTCCAGGATTGGTTGGAAAACTTCAGATACTAGGTTTCAATTCAACATTCTTTCCATTGATGTTGCTTGGTCTCAGACCCTCATTATTGTTGTTTGACCTGAGACTTTGATTCCGACCAACCTGACTGTTTCACGTTTGCCTATTAATACAATTTCTTCTCTTTTTTTTTAACGAAAAGGAGAGAGTACACTAGCATATTACATGACTAATTTATAAATCTAAGACATATCCTCTAATAGAAATGGGAGGTACCCTATAGGTGTAGTATTAAAAGTGGTGATTTCAAAACTAAAATGAACGGCTACGTTTGGGAGCTAATATGTACATTGGTTGCCCTCTTTGTAGATATGCCGAGATTTAACTACTCAGTTTCAAGCAAGCGTCTCATTAATCCCCATAATTTGGGGGTTGTGAGACAGTGTCCTTTTAGTAGATGAGGATAGGACATTGGCCACCACTAGAAAGTCCATTTCTAGTTCAATACGATAATAACTAAGATCCCAAGCAAGTTTTAGGCCAGACAAAACTCTCTAGAGTTCCACGGAAGTGGGGAGCATCAGCCAATATTCTGAACAAATTCGCAAGGCCAAGCACTTGTACTATCTCGAATAAGTCAACCTGCTGAAGCCGAAGAGGAAGTTCTTTTGCATACTCCATTCGTATTCAGCTTTGCCTAACCATGCAGGGGTTTAAACAAGCTTGAGTTGTTCAATTCAGGGTCGGTGTCCAATATTAACTCTTTCTTGCCAAACCGAAGACCCTTGTGAATCTGGTGAACATATTCCAGAACATAAGAAGCAGGGAATTCAGGCCTTGAAAATTGTTCATAAAAAATGGTCTTGTTTTTTTTAGGACTACAGGAGTCAACAGGCGATCCAATAAATAATAGACCAATCAATTAGAAAAAATGGAAAAAAAAAAAAAGCATGAGAGGGTGCTCCACCTCTGTTGACGATGCATCTATGGGCCAATAATTTAAGATTTTGAATCTGAATCTTGCAAGTAATGGGTCATAGGCCCAAATCGTGATGTGCTAAAACCTCCTCTTCCTCAAATTCACCCTAGGGCTTTTGTCAGCGATGAAAGCACCAAGAGTGAGAGCTCTGTCATTTCTATAGAGCCTCGCTTAGCGAGAAGAAAGTTTCGTGCATTCAATTAATTTAGCAATACCCAAATCGAAAATGAGGATTCTACGACTAATCTCTCCCCGCCTATCTCGTTTCACAGCAACCCATCTTCAAAACCCTAACTTGACGCTACAATCAGAGCTTAAACCTTCCAGTTCCACTGCTCGCGGCTTGACATCCGCTGTCGAGGCAATCCCACCTGCACAATCAAGTAAAGTTTCGGAAATCGTGAACGAATTGTCTGGACTCACGCTTCTGGAAATCTCCGACCTCACTGAGGTTTTGCGGACCAAATTGGACGTGAAGGACATGCCGGTGATGGCGGTTATGATGCCTGGAATGGGGTTCAGTGGCTTGCATGGCGCTATGCGAGGCGGAGGCGGTGCTTCGGCGACGGCGGCTGCGGAAGAGAAGGTGGAGAAGACAGTGTTTGATTTGAAGCTTGAAGGTTTTGATGCTGCTGCGAAGATCAAGGTGATTAAAGAAGTTAGAGGGTTTACGGATTTAGGGCTCAAGGAGGCAAAAGAGCTGGTCGAGAAAGCTCCAACATTTTTGAAGAAGGGGGTGACTAAGGATGAGGCTGAGAAAATTATTGCCAAGATGAAGGATGCTGGGGCCAAAGTTTCCATGGAGTGAAAAGGTGAGGTCTTTCTCTAAACTTATGAACTTGGTTTTGCATTGCCAAGGAAGTTTAACTTAAGATGTTAGTTAATTCTGAATGTAAATCTTGTACAATTATACATGACAACAACGTTAGACATGGGATTGTTTGATTTTGTTCCTTAAGATGGTAGTCAAAGCCTTTAGATATGATATTGCTTTTTGGATCCTAGCTGATTCGGAAGAGAGCTGACTGGGGATGGAATGTCTAGGTGAATAGCAATCTTTGAAGGTTGCGGGGTGGTAGCCTGTTCTGTATATTACTTGGTCGCTCTGTTTCGTGAATGGAAACAATATTTTAGTGTTCTATATGCTAATTAGGGTTGGGATTAAAACATATATGGGCATGATTCATGGAATTTCCTTAAATAAGAGAGAAGGTCATTCACAGTTAAACTGAGAAGAAAGTTTTTTGTGTTATCACGTAAAGCAAGATCTTAGAAAATGTGCTTCTTTGTTCTGTTGCAGTTACTTTTTATTTTGCGATCAGAATAAGAAACTATGTAATGGTGGAGGAAATGCGATAACTTAACTTTCAATTTGCAAATATGTAAAGCAATCTCATCATGATAAGCGCATTACTTGAATATCACGAGCTCAATGTTTTGTATCACACCAATCAATTAGAATTCAAGGATAGGAAGACAAGTTGACTTAATATGATACCGTTGCCTATTGAACTTGTTCTGTTGATATGTTTATGTCAAACTTTTGTCCATCGCTGTTTGTATTTCAAATGTTTATGACGCTGAGCTTTTCTTACATTTTTCAGTTCTTAACCGATGAAAAACGTGGGACTGTAAGAAGCACAATCGTGTTAGGCCTCGCTGAAACTTATATGCTGCAGTTATTGGAAAACAGAAGGCAGCTATTGATTTTTTTCAACTAAAACTTTGGTTGTCCTTCTTGAAGTGGGAGAAGCAAGTCTGAGCTAAAGTCGTGATAATTAATCAGCTTTGACTGCATTGGATTCTTCATGAGTAGGATTGCCTGTTGTGGAATTGGTTTTTGGTGATAAATTTGTAAGGGTCACAGTAGTTTGTACCTTAACGGCATTCCCATACTTTCAATTTGGCTGCCAAGGAAATTTTGTTTGAAACAAAACAGTTGTAAATCTCAAATAAATTTGTAGAAATTCAGATGGTATTTGATATGGCAAAGTACCAGCTTTACAGTATTGGCTGTTTAACTTGAATAAACTTAATCGAGTATGAATCAATGATATTCCTGTTATAAGGACATCAATATGGCCGTCATGATTGATTGTAAAACTGGCCGAGTTAGCTCTGCATTATTGGCGAAGTTGCAGTGAAGCAAGAAAACTTGGCGAGTTTCCGCGGTGGCTGAGGGTTTGATGCTTGTTAGTTTTTACCAATTCCACCGTTTTTGGAACTCTAGAACAAGTATCTAAGTTCAGTTTCTAGAAAGGATCGAGGAAAATCCGTTACTTGCTGGAGTTTACACACGGTCTCGAGCTAAAGCTGCTACATGTCTTCCGTGGAAAAGCTGAAAACTATTTTTTAACAGCTCATTCACATCCACAAATTTTATTTTTCATTGCAGTACAGACGCGTAAGTGGTTCAGACAATTGAGCCATAGGCCAAGGTTGTTGATTGGAACTTAGATGTTGTCACTTTCGTTACCAAATAATTGACTAAGACAATGGTCCAGGGGGTACACTCTTCCTCGTGAAACTTTCGAAGCAAGAAAATGGAAAATGAGGAATCTGAGTTCATTATACTGCCAAAATAAAATAACAAACATAGTCTTCAAGGAAAATAGTTACACGAGGATTAAGGGGGTTTCAATCATTTGCTGACATAAGCAGTACTATGATTTAGCCCTGGGATTAACCTAAGGACCGAGTTCATCCCTCGCATTTATCAGAACCACAACCGTCCACTACGCACTGAGCATTGCCATTTACAAGAGTTATTGGGCATTCCCATATATTTTGCTTTGCACAATGCTTTCCCTTAGAAACAGACCATCTACTACATTATTAAAACTAAGTTGTTATACCTTGTCATCATGGAACCACCACCTGGTTTCCTTTGGGGATATCCCATTCCTACATTTCTTTACATATCGATCATTATCCTCAGGTCGTTGCTGAAAGTAAGACCAATAGCATTACAAACAATATAGACTAGAGAAAAAAGTTCCAATGTCTATGCAATGACTAATACGTGTCATGAAGTGTACAATATGAAATAGTATGCAATGATCCAAAATGTGATGGAAAATCCACAATAATTAGCAAATAGTAGCAGCGTGAAGAACACAATCCTGTAATTAAATTTACGAGTGGATTGGATACTAGATCAAACCTTCACAGTTGAGCTGGAAAGCATTGACAGAATGCTGATACATACAGAACTAACAGTCATGGCAGGGGACCATGAATCATACAAAATATCTGTACACATTAAAGCAAATGAGTGTCAAATTAGCTGCAAGTTTGAACCAAGGTGAACATAAATATCTATATATAAAATATATAAGAAAATGTAATAATATTGAATTAAATTATTTCAACTTTGAATGTCGCAACAATCTGCTGCATCACCTTCTGTCAAGGATCTGAAGATATTACAGGCTAATCCCTTCAACGGAGGGAGTTCATGTCAGATAGTAATTAGTTTTAAGGTCAATCCATGTGTAGAATATAGCACCCTCCATCCATCGATGATTGAACTCATACATTCCCTAAACTAAGCAAAGATGGCATAATGGGCGATCTAAAAATAACCCTTACAGATTTTTTCCCAGCTACTATCCTCATCATTGCACATGTATATTTATGAGTCTCAAACTGCAATAGCTCAATTTTAGGTCAAAAAGAAACTGCAAATGTATGATTTTCAATATGATCTCTAGAACTAAGTTGCAGAACCCACATAT
>JAOQMR010000211.1:19948382-19959043 GCA_027563865.1 Erythroxylum pelleterianum | reverse complement strand
TGTGTTGCAATTCTTGGTATAAATTTTATTTGACCGGTTTCCAAGAATCAATCTTAGGATTGAACGATAACCCGCGAGTCACCATGCATAAAGTGAACCATGACATTGCATCAAAATTTCAGGCATTTCATCTTCGGAGATACAACTACGAATCATACTGTTAGCACATATCTTATAAAGTACAGGTTTATCCCAAATATAACGAGAACATTGAAATATAAACTGCTTCGTTTGTTAATAAGAAAGATTGGAAAGAAGAATACTACCTGAGAGATAGTTTGCAATATCTGCAATCCAAAGATGAAAAGGGTTATCTACCATCATTAAAGCCTCATCAGGAAAGCTCTCCTCGAGTTCCTCTTCTTTTTTAAGGTGCCCTCCTTCACTTCTCGAGAGGTGGTCAGCTACAACATTTTCTACTCCCTTCTTATCTTTAATCTCAATATCAAATTCTTGGACTAGAAATACCCACCGGATAAGCCCAGCCTTGGTATCCTTCTTCACAAAAAGATATCGCAATATTGCATTATATGTAAAAACAATGACATGTGAGCCTAAAAGATAAGAATGAAATTTCTCACATGTAAATACCACAGTAAGCAACTCCTTTTTCGTAGTTGTGTCATTCAGTTGTGCTCCAGGCAAGGTCTTGCGTACGTAATAAATGGGTGCAGCCTCTTTTCCTTCCGCTGACAAAAGACACAACCAATGTCACGATCGCTTGCATAACATATAATCTCGAAAGGAATAGATCAATCCAGCGATGTCAGAATGGGTGTTAATATAAGTGTCTTCTTTAACCTCTTAAAAGCATCCAAACAAGCATCATCAAAAACAAAAGGCACATCTTTAACTAATAAATGAGTTATGGGTCTATCGATAAGAGAAAAATCCTTGATGAACTATCTGTAGAACCCTGCATGACCAAGGAAGGCTCGAATGCTCTTGATATTAGTGGGACGTGGTAACTTTTCAATTACTTCGGTCTTAGCTCGATCCACCTCAATCCCTTTGCCTGAGATCTTATGGCCCACTACAATTCCCTTTTGGACCATAAAGTGACACTTTTCTCAGTTCAAGACTAGATGGGACTCCTCACATCTTTGAAGCACTCTGTCTAAATTAAATAAACAATGATCAAAAGAATCTCCCAAGACAGAGAAATCATCCATGAATACCTCTATGAATTTCTCATTCATGTCCACAAATATGAGAATCATGCACCTTTGGAATGTGACAGGTGCATTGCATAAACCGAATGGCATCCTCCGATAAGCAAAAGTCCCATAAGGATAAGTGAAAGCGGTCTTCTCTTAATCCTGTGGGGATATAACCACCTTATTATACCCTAAGTATCCATCAAGAAAACAGTAAAATGCATGGCCAGCCACCATCTCAGTCATTTGGTCCACAAAAGGTAAAAGGAAGTGATCTTTCTTGGTGTTCAAATTGAGCTTCCGGTAATCAATATATACTCTCCAACCTATGATGGTCCCAGTGGAAATCTTTTCACCTTTTCATTTTCCATCACTATCATACCTCCCTTCTTAGGCATATACTATACCAGACTCATCCACTCACTATCTAAAATGGGGATAAATAATCCCTGCATCTAACAGCTTTACTACCTTCTTCTTCACAACCTCTTGCATGTTTGGATTTAACCTTCTCTGTCGCTCTTTCACAGTTTTACACCCTTCTTCTAGGTTAATCCCATGCATCACCACATTGGGGATAATCTCCCAAATATCAGAAATTTGCCACCCCATAACTCTCATCCTCTTCCTAATGGTCTCCGCCACTTTCTCTTCTTACTTAAAATCTAATTGGTTCGAGATAATGATGGGGCAGGGTATAGTTCTTACCTAAAAAGGTGTATCTCAAATGGGGAGGTAAGGGTTTAAGCTTTAAACTAGGAGGCTTAACAAAAGAAGGTGATGTAGGTGTATCTGTTCTCTCCAACTTCTCTAACTCAACTTCCTTACATAAATCCTCTTCTCTCACACTCTCATCCTTGTGTACTTCAGTAACTTAATTAACTTCCTCTTCAACCTCCTTCACATAGTCATCCACAACATCAATCTTCATACATACATCACTATCCATCATTTTATTCAAAGATTTAGACATTTTAAACTCAACCTGCTCATCACCAATCCTCAAAACAAGTTTTCCCTTATGTACATCAACTAATGCCTTACCAGTATTCATAAAGGGCCTACCCAAAATCAATGGACAATTTTTATCAGCTTCAAAATCCAATACCGCAAAATCAACAAGAATTATAAATTTATCTACTTTTACCAACACATCTTCTACAACTCCATATGGCCTCTTGATGGATTGATCCGCAAGTTAAATCAGCATAGATGTTGGCTTGACCTCTCCTAGTCCCAATTTCCTGAAAATAAACAAAGGCATCAAGTTAATACTTGCACTTAAATCACATAAGCATTTAGAAAATTTAAAGTCGCCAACAACACATGGAATCGTAAAACTCCCTGGATCTTTTAGTTTTGAAGTCATCGTGCTTGAGATAATCGAACTACAATTCTCTATTAAAGTGACTGTCTGATTATCCTCCCAACTACATTTTTGTGTCAGTATGTCCTTCTGAAACTTTGCAAACTTGGGCATGCACTCCAAAGCTTCCACTAATGATAGGTTGATCTGAAGCCTCTTCAGTTTCTCCAGAAACTTGGAAAACTGAGTGTCCACCTGATGTTGTCTCACCCTTTATAGATATGGCAGTTTGGGCTTGTATGGTGGTGGTGGCACATATTCTTTCTCTTCTTGAATCTCCTTGCTTTTCCCCTTTTCTTAGCTATCCTTTTTCACACTTGGTTCCTCCATCTGCTTGCTACTTCAAAGTGTAATAGCCTTCAATTATCCCTTTGGGTTGGCCTCAGTATTGCTTGGTAAGCTACCTACACTTTTAGAAGACATAGCATTAGCAAGTTGACCTACCTATACCTCCAAGTTGTGAATGGATGAGGCTTGGTTCTTCACTATCTGATCAAACTTTACCTCCATCCTCTTTTGACTTTCCTCCTAGCTCGAAAACATTCTCTTTTGGTTCTCTTCTTGCTTTGCCATTCTAGACTCCAAAACATCCATCAACTTGTCCATTTTGTTCTCTAAGGATCCAAGTCGGTCTTACTGAAATCCTAGAGGTCCTTGTAGTCTTGCTTGGCCACCTGCATTGTTAGTACTCTAAGAAAAATTTGGGTGATTTTTCCACCCCGGATTATAAGTATTCGAGTACAGATTGTTACCTCACTGTGGTTGGCTCAAGTAACTTACCTGTTCAGTGCTACTAACTCTCAATAAAAAGCATTATACTGTGCAATGGTTATCTTGCCAGCATAACTCATACTGTGATTGCATAGCCATGCTATAGATGAAGATACTCCTTGCATGTTGCTCTACTGCTTGGTAAGGGTTGTGATCTGTGCCTGCAAAGTGGTAACAAGATCAATTGAGATCATATCCTTTTGCTCATTTTTCCCCTGTCTACTCCTTTCGCTTAACCACATATAACTGTTGCTTACCAACTCTTCCAAAAGGTCATGCACTACATCAATAGTTTTCCTTATCAAAGATCCTCCCACAATTGCATCTATGATCCCTCTTATGCTCTGATTTACACTATTATAGAATGTTTGCATGAGGAATATCCTCAGAAGGTTATGGTGGGGACAACTTCTCTGTAGTTCTTTAAACCTCTCCCAAGCTTCATATAAAGACTCCTCATCGCTGCGTGGAAAATTTGTGATTTCCTTAATGATCCTTGTTATCTTGGTCAATGGAAAGTATTTGGCAAGAAATGCCTGAGCTAGTTGTTCCCAAATAGTAATCTGCCCTAAGCTCAGTAGATTGTACCACGCCTTCGCCCGATCTCTCAAAGTGAGAGAAAATAGTCACAACCTCACAGCATCGTCAGACATCCTATAAAATCGGAAA
This sequence comes from Erythroxylum pelleterianum, assembly GCA_027563865.1. Lineage (NCBI taxonomy): Eukaryota > Viridiplantae > Streptophyta > Magnoliopsida > Malpighiales > Erythroxylaceae > Erythroxylum > Erythroxylum pelleterianum. The sequence continues at coordinate 19,955,080 of JAOQMR010000211.1, read as the reverse complement.
GTGTTCGCATATCTCCAAAAAATTGGCGAGATGGGTGTTGGGATCTTCATTGGACAACCCATAGAACTGCACATTACTCTGAAGAATGTTAAGGAGTGTCGACTTAATCTCGAAATTGTTAACTTGAGTCACTAGCCTCGCAACTCCTTGAGGACTGAATCTTAGTCTCATAAAGTCCATCATTGCCCTTTCGTCCCCTCCTTGTTCTCCTTCTTCCATCGTATTTTTTTGTATAGTGTCTTGGCGCTTCGCTATTCTCAACTGTCATTCGTGCCTTGTGACATCTGCTAACTCTTCATCACAAAATTCGGTATCCCTTTACATGTTCCTTATGTTCATGCACCTATAAAGATACAAAGAAAAGTATCAAAAACTCTTAAATCAAAGTAATTCAAACTAAACAAGATGCTAATAATCAATTCTCGGCAACGAAGCCAAAAACTTGTTGACTGCAAACACACAACTAGTCTTACACTCAAAATCGTAAATATATAGGTTGTACTTGTAGTTGAAAGCAGATATCGATCCTACGAGGATTGTGCTTAGGCACCAATTAATTCAGGTTGTCTTTGTTTAAGAAATCGTTTCAATCGAATTTAAAAAGATAAGTAAAATAAAGACAAACTAAAAGTAACAGGGAACAATGCAATCCAAACCAAAATCATAAACTAAGACTTGGAAAAAATCAAGATTAAACATTAGGACTTATCATTTTCTCTATTTGCTCCCCTCTGATTAATTGATTCAATTTATGCTTGGCCCAAGATTTCCTAAAATTCTGGCTACCCTCTCTCAAGATGTAACTAAATTTCACTAGTTAAATAAATTAGAAATAACATTGGGATCTCTCGATGTGCAAAGACTTTCCTAAATATTCAACTAGATATGAAGCTATCCTATAGGCAGTGTATTGATCTACTGAAATCTCTTCCTAGTAAATCAATAACTTGTTATTTATAGGTCTATTAATCGACAACTCTTATTGTACAATTAACACAGATTACTAAGCTCACTCTCTTGATTTATTGCAAGATTTAAGCACAATAAATAACACAAATATGTATATCATTAAATCAATAACCAAAGGTTTACAAATAGTTCAACAACAAACCCTAAAAATTGTTTTAGCCAATCATAATATCCATAACGTCCCCAACAATTAAATAATTCATGATAAACATGCTAGAAGAGAAAGAAATTAAAATAAGACTGGACGGGGCAGCTCCTCCTCTTCTTTGCCCAATCTGGAAAATCTAGATGACGGGATGCTCTTTGCCCAGTCGGGAATGAAACCTTGAATCTCCCGCTATCTCTATGCTCTCAATCTGTCTTTTAGCTCCAGGAAGTAAGTTCCATGACCCTCTGGTGGCTCTCGAGATTCTATGTCTTATAAAGTCACGAAAACCTTAAAAATATACATGAACCTGCGTGTCTCTTCAACTTCTAGTTCCCACGATTGTGGGAATTATACTTGTACTTCCCACGATCGTGGACTAACTTAACAGAAACTTTCTCCATAGATTTCCTACTATCGTGGAAAACATGTCCTTTTCTATAGTCATAGGTTCTTGTTTTTTAGTAGCTCTACTTCTCATCTCTTCTCTTAGTCCCTAGCTCAATCACAAAGGTGTCCCATCTCTATTTCGACACCAAAATGTTCAATTCCTACCCTAAACCAATATCAAGCACAAAAGAACAACCATGAAGATCAAACTAAACAAAAACACACAAAACAAGTCCTAAAACACAATAATACTGGCCTATCATGCAAGTAACACATACCAAATACTTAGAAAAATACATACTAATGCACCACTATCAGCAGGCAAGAGACGACCTGGTGAACTGAAACATCTTAGTAACCAGAGGAAAAGAAAGCAAAAGCAATTCCCATAGGAGCGTCGAGCAAAATGGGAGCAGCCTAAATCGAAGCAATTGGATGTCCAACTCGAGCCTAGATGACATGACTGATTAATATAAAGACTTTAAGACTCTACTTTTTTCATATATTCAATACATCACACTAGATAGATATCATATTCATGGAATACGATTCACTTTCAAGATGCCTTGGTGGTGAAATGGTAGACACGGGAGACTCAAAATCTCGTGCGGGATAGAGGGACTTAAACCCTCACGGTTTCAAAAGTCAACGGATTTTGTTCTTCTATCAATTTCCTTGTTGTCAATATTGACATGTACAATGGAGTGAATCAGTTATCTATCAGACTGTGGAGTGAATGATTTGATCAATTCATATTCGATCCTTTCTTCAACTTGGAATCAATTTCAAATAATGGAACTAAGGTTAAATGTGAGGAAAAACCAATGAAATTAGTGGAGCATTCAAAACATATATTAGGTAAATAAATTTTTTTAACACCTGTAACACACACTAAACATTAATTACTCTATAATCCCCTTATTCAATCCATCATCTGATCAAGAACAAGGACTATTGTTATCATTTTATATGAATATATATATTTTATACACGTGAAAGATTCAAATGTAACTATAACATTATAATAATCTTATACAATCCCCATTTTACATTTATTAATAACACCTTTTAAAATTCCATGCATACCCCATACTCATCTTGTTCCTCTTTTTGTAAACCATTTAACTGATTTGAATATCCTACTAACATATAAGTTTAGGTCAAGATATTCAATTTTAAGTTTTAGCTCATTTAATGGTTTTTAATGAAAGAAAGGGATTTATAAGGCTCAAAAAGATTACCAAAAGATATTAACCCGGGTTAATGTTTAGGACAAAGAGTTAAATAAAAGATGGCATTTATCCTTTTCATATATGCATATATCAATGTAATCTTGAAATAATTCAAAGTAAGTTTTATATATACATCCATATAAAAGACTATCACACATCAAGAAAATCATATCTTAATATAAATTTCTTAATCTCACTCACTTTGCTATAAAACTCACAAAGTTAAGTAATTTATCAATGAAAATTTCACACTTACCTTTTAACTTTACTGTTAATGTTAATTAAAGTTCATTTATCAAGTCAATTTAACCATTTAATATATGTCACTTTCATATTTAACATTATGGCAACTTAATCCATTCAGAACATATTAAATGAAAATTTTCTACATTGTCTTTAATGTAAAAATATAAAAGCTCACACATACTAAAATAAAATAGATAAATAAAATGAAAAAAATAAATTGCTAAGTAAAGTTACTTCCCTGAGAAGTATAAATTAGGCAGAATTGGAGGGTGGTAGCTTACCTGCTCAAATCTTGGATTTCCTCTTAAGCAATGCCTTTATTTATTATCATTAACTAGACTTAGTGCCTTGTTCTTCAATTAATATATATCATAGGTGGATTCAATCTTTTTTATAATCTATAAGTATGGATAAGTTTCAAATCTAATACATGCACCTATAAAATAGAGGGTAAAGGTCTTTTGATACAAAATGTTACATATTCATGTAATTTTGGATGATTATTACGTGTTATAGTAATTTCCTGCAAATTAGCATTCAAGGTTATTTCCTCCTTCTCGCCCTCATGATGCTCACAAATGGAAACTTATGCTCCATCTTTTCCTTTAAGTTTTAAAAACTTCATATTCTAAAGAATCAGTTTAATACATATGATTATAATAGGATATTTCATAGCATCATAAATATTAAACTTTACAATCTCACCATCAAATCCCATAGTAAGCATGTCAATATAAATATCTATCTTAGTCTTGAGTGTTTTTAAGAATGAGCTTTCCAATAAGATAAGAAATTTTTATCATCATTTCCTATATCCAGTATATGGAAATTAGGAGGAAAAACTTGTTCATTTACTTGTACAAGAACATTTTCCATTATAACCTTATGATATGCTAGATCTATTAGCTACTTGAAGAACAACACCAAATTTCTTCAAAGGTCAAGCTTTGGAGAAGCATAAATAGTTTTTTTAATTCTAGCATTACCTAATATTACGTTGCTTCTTTAATATTTCTTTTAAGAGGAGAATATGGACACTAACTCACTTTTTTCCTAAAACATGTATCTCTTTATCATGTCACACAGGCTCTAGTTTGATCGTGTAAGAGATTGTATCTTTTGCACTAACATTCTATTATGAAACACACCTTAACACATGACTGTCATGGAATTAGTCATGATGGAAACAATCAAATGTTCCATAGAGCTTTAATTGTGGCTAAGGGAGAGAATTACCAATATTGGCATTATTTTTTTATCTTCTTGGTGAAGATCTAATCATAAGTTGAAATATATGGACTTCTATAAGCAATCGATAGTGGTTCCTTACTTGTTTATGTTTATTTCTTTATGTGCATTGAATTACTCTACCTTCAACATAATAATGTAAGCATTCATACTACATTATTTTACTATTTCTTTTTATGTAATCAGGGTTTAATAGACGCATTGAAGAATCTCTTCTCTAAAGTTGAGCATAGAAACTTTGCTTGGTATGCCTATACAAAATGGTTTAAACTGCATAACGGTCATATAGATCGAAGTTTATTTTAGCAAGTGCGAATTATAATACAAAAGTGGAATTCGATGAGATAATGGAGCAATTGAAAATTTTATTAAAGAAGGCATATGATGAGTTCAAAGTAAGGGAACCTTGGACTTTTATGAAGGCATTTATGAGCAAAAAACCAAAATGTGCAATTATTCAAAATATTATATCAGATACTTATAATGGATTCGTTTATAAAACACTTTTAAAAATCTTGATCAATATGCTACAGAATATTTGACTTGCCATAATGAATCGAGTTTTAAAAAAAAGGGATATGATGATTAAGTCCAAAGATATTATATGCCTAAGGACAGATTCAAGTTGCATAATAGGATACAAGACATTTTTCAGTAAAATGAATGAAAATTTGAAGTTCAAAGTCACTTATTATATAAACAAGTTTGTTGCTAGTTTACAAACGCATAATTGTCAATGTAGACGTTCATATTTAACAAAGTCTCATGTAAGCATGCAGTAGCTTGTACATTGCATCAAAAGGAAGATATCATTGCTTATATGAGTTGGTACTATAAATGTGAATATTATTTGAAGAGTTATCAAATTTTCTACGAAACCTAAAAGTGGTCCTAGATTTTGGTCAAAGACTGACGACCTATAGGTTGTATTACCTCCTTTAATAACGAAAATGACCAAAAGGTTGAAAAAAGCTAGAAGGGATAAAGATGAAGAATTATAAAAACCATATAGAATGAGTAAGATAGGAACACTTATGAAAGGTTGTCATTGTTATAAAGAATGTCATAATAAAAAAAGATGCAAAAATAAAGATTTATGTTTGGGACATCATGAAATTATTAAAATGATTGTATACATGTTTTTAGTTATACCAAAAAAATGAAGTTTATGCATCTGATATAGGGACTTATCCAATATAGCCAATTAAAAAAGAGAAAGACCTATACAATCAGGATTCGTAAGGTCAAACACTACATCGACTATCTTAATAAGGTAGAAAAGAGTGGTGAAGGAATATTGACATTTATTTCCTAAATAGCATCAAATCGTTTAACATCATAACTTTTTAAATTTCTATAGGAAGTTCAAGGATATATAATAATATTTGGAGAAATTAATGACAACACTTATTTTACCATTTCAAACTTAGATTAATTTTTTATTCCTCTTATATGTAATTAAAGTATGGGTATGAATACTTAGTATTAGCATTGTAATTTGTGTGTATGATGTTTTACGAGTGGATGAAAATCTCACAGTTTTTAACATCCAAGGAATCATACTAATACAATTCAAACTACTTAAAGCACAAACCTAACACAATAGCAAAGAAAAAAAACTCAAATCGTGAGGATAATCAAGTTAAAGACCAAAAGATCAACTCTAAGAAAAATCACAAGTTCTAGTTGGTTAACCTACTACAAGTGGGACTATAAGTTAAGTGCCTAAATATTTTTTTATATTCAATGCTAGTGACTATATCTTATGTTAAATCTTAAGGTTATTGTTATTTAATTAGAACTTTGAACTTCATATGCAACTTTTGATAAGAGGTTGGTTAATTGTCTCACTTATGGATCTTTTAAAGTATTTATTTAAGTGATTTCCAATTTTTAAATGGTCTCAGCTTTTATTGGACTAAATTATTATTATTGTAAAAAGTGATGGTTCCCTTATTATTTATTTGTTTGTCAATAGCACTCTTATATATAGTTTCAAATATGCATCTAAATAGTTCAGCCTAGTAATACTGTTCATACTACAACATTCTTCTTATTCCACTTCATTTTCTATATAGTATATGTAGAGCCCCTTTATGCTAGGGTATATACCGGGATGCCCTGAGGACATTCCAGTACATATCCTACGATAATGGTGCGCTATGTTCGATCACTATATTCACTTTATATGGAATCATATGTCTTATTCTCATATGAACATCATTAAAAAATTCACAATATTTTAAAACCCAAAATTTCCTCATTTCATTTCACAAAACCCGAAGGTCTACAATGTGTCTTTTAGTATTCCTTACATGTACATCATCAAAACCTAATAAAAAAGTGCTCCATGAAAGAGGAAACACACAAAATCTATCTAATCTATCCAAAACTGTAGGGTCCCCGACCCTCCCATTAATCGGTATTGTCCTCTTTGGTAAAGGGGTAGGAGAGCCCTCCGGGTATGC
>JAOQMR010000211.1:19930572-19941658 GCA_027563865.1 Erythroxylum pelleterianum | reverse complement strand
GTATAAAATTTGTTACTTTTGGACTTAGGATGAAGAAGTTATAAGGTTTGAAAGATTACAGTTACTATTCACGTGGACTGTTCATATGGTCATTATAGGCAGTAACTTGGAGTGAGCTTTTACCTCTTTTAATGACGAAATTGATGTTTGCTCCCTTCATAAACTTTGTAAAGCATCTTTTCATCTTTCCATTGATATATAATATGCAATTGTTGGAGCTAGGAGTAAGAAGTTATGAGGGTTGTAAGATTGCAGTTACTGTTCATATGGTCATTTTTACTGTTCATATGGTCTTTTTATAGCCAGTATCTTTGAGTGCATTTTTACCTCTTTTAGTGACTGAATTGATTTTTGCTTCCTTCATGAAATTTGTAAATCATTTTTTTATCTTTCCATTGAGGTAAAATATGACATTTTTAGGCTAATGTGCTAAAAGATATGACTTTCCAAACTTCTAACTTTGTGTAGGACAATTTCAAATCTAGGCAGTAACTTTTAAGGAACTTTTGACCCCCTTAATGGCCGAATTAGTTTTTAAACCCTTCATGGAAGTAGTAGAGCTTCCTTTTACCTTTTTATTGGTACCAAATTTGCTAATTTTGGATTTCGATTTGAAGATCTATAAATTCCCAAAGTTTCAGATGATTTTTCTAAATATAAGATTTCAATCTCCTCCCACTATTTTATTTGCAATTCTTCTGTTTGACCTCCGATCTTTACGATTGTTGAAGCATTGGATTACACAAAAATAAAATAAAATATTTCTACCCCTTTTATGCAAATTTAAAATTTTCGAGTTTGAGTTGATATTTTTGATTCTAATTAATCTAGAGTCATAAAAATTTCTTTCTAGCTTCGGAATCGGATTTAATTGTGGGCTCTAAGCAGATAAATTTTATTGAGAAAGATTAGGGTAAATTTATCAAGATCCGTTCGAGAGTAAGTAATTTAAGTTTGATTTGAGTTTCTTCTGTGGTGAGGAATTCCTCCCTCGTGGGTTACGCGTCTAGGTTGTCACGTAGGACGTCGGACACGTATCTCACCAGGGTGGGGTTGCAACATTGAGCCATGAAAGCTTGCTATTTTCTCAACTTTTAGAGGCCAACGACTTAAAAAGAACATTGAACCTCTATGGAAAATGATGACCTTGAGTTGAAATTGAAGTTAGTAAGAATCACAAATCTTTTTCAAGTTCGATCTAAGACACACCTATAAAATTAAACCTAAAAAACCTATCACTACATATTTCTTAAGAAAAGTGATAATTATCTCCTCTTCCATTAGATCCAAGTGCAAAAAGTTACAAGTCCATCAAATTAAGGTTCTAAAAAACTACATGCGTTACTAAAAGCCTTCAAATCACCATAATTCTTCCTACTTCCTTTCACGTTAATTTTTTTTTACATTTCACCCAACACAATTACAATCACAATCACGATCACTTCCAAGGTCACTATAAAAGGTGCTAAATGATAAAAATAGAAAAGTTTGAAAACCTAACTATCAAATTGCTCTAGCATCCCTCAAATAGTCAAAATCTTACAAAAATACAAACTTTAACAATTGACAAATTACAATAGATAGGTAAATGATTGATACTTTTCTAATATCAATATTTGAATTAATCATAAGTGCACAGCCTAGTTGTAGTCAGCATAGGCAAGTACAGGTCAAATCCCTCAAAGATAATGATTACTAGTAATTATCTTTCTTCTATTATCTAGCCTACCGATTGGATTTTGGTTTTAATTAAAAATAATGCTTAAATAATTAAAATAAAGTAGGAAATAATGATAAGCAGAGAACAAAGAAAATCATTTAGAAAATAATCAATATCACGAATTAGTGTCTAGGTAATAAATCTCCCTAAAACCCTTAGATAATTAAACTTTTATTATGTAATTGTTTTATTGATTATTGGATCATGAAAATTCCTACCTTATGCTAATAACTCGAGAGAGAGTACTAACAGTACTAACAACTAATCCTAGGTTTATTAACCAAAATTATTCAGGTTAAAGATTCTAGGATTGCTTTGCCAATTTGTGAATTTCACTATTAGCTTTGACCCTAATCTAGAGAAATTATGTCGACCTACCTCTAGGTTTGCAATCAACTCCTTTCAATTACGGTATATCTATGCATACACATGATTTATCAATCTCTGTGTTATAAAATCAAATTATGTACTAATATTCTGGATCTATTAGAACATATATAAAACACATAATTGAATCACAATAAATCTTTCAAAACAATTGCATTAAATAAAAGAATCAAAACATATTTTAACAAAAACTAGGGTTCATCATACGTAGACACTAAAGATGTTAAGTTACACATAATAGAAAACGAAATCAAAGATAAACTGAAAGAAAAATGAATAAAAAACAAAAAGTTCATAATTTTAAATATCCCTTCTTTTTTATCGAGTGTTCTTGCAAGTTTAAGGTTTGATGTTGTAATCTATTGTATCTGTTGATGATTTAGTCATGTTTTCCATTTCTCTGGATCAATATCGTCCCTTCTGAATGTTCTCCATGTATGGAATCGCCTTTGAATGTCTGCTACTTTCTTTTGTCTCAGCTTATGTCTTTTTATAGTAATTTTTAAAGTTTTAGGAGATACAAGATTTAATATATGGACGGGCACTGGACTGTGTATACCCCAAAATCTCTCGAATTAGTGATTCTGTACTTGCTATAAGACATGCACCAATATGGACACGATTGTGTATCCCTTATTTGCTTCAAACCTTCATTTTATGTCCTGTTTTTCTCTAAATTGTTCTCCTTTTAATTCATGAAGGCCACTATAACCTTTAAATGCACTTGGAGCAAATTAAGTATCAAATATACAATAAAAGTATAAAATATAAAGCAAAATACATCAAATATGGTCAAATATGTATATATCAAACATTCCCATACTTAAGCTTTTGCTTGTCCTCAAGCAAACCATAATCAAAATTATAAATCTTACAACATCCATCCTTCATTAATCTTGATCTGTCTATTCATACTATAAATCATTATGTCATATTGAATCAAATTAACATACAATTAAAGTCAAGTTATCCTAAAATTAACTTCCTAAGTCAATAATAATAGTAATCACATCGATAATCTCATTGTAATAAAAAGCATAAACTATTACACCCTTAACATAGGTTCATTCATTATAAAACCAATAGTACTATATTTTTCTTTTTCTCTTTTCTATACTCAAATTCTTTATATCAATCAAAACAATTTTTTGAGTATTTAATACCAAAATTAAAAGAATGATGGACCTTTCAAGATTTTTAAGTTTTAAACAAGCAAGTAATGTAAATAACCTTCAAGGTTCAAAACAATAAAAAGGCTTCAAAGAAAAATAAGATAAAAGTTAATAATTGGGTATAATTAATGAAAAAAGCTAAGGCTCAACTTGGTTATTCCTAAGGGATAAAATAGGGTAAGGTAATTATCAAAAAAATAGGATCACATATATTGTTAAATTTAAGTGCTTTTAGCACGGCCATGCTTCTAATTTAACAAATGTGATCTCAGTATATATAATTAAAACAAGTTCTAGAATTATCCTACTATACATGATAACACATATGAAAGGATAAAAAGAGACTAAAAAATTTAAATTTAGGCTCAAAAGCTAACGAAAAAGATTGGTACATATGTGTAAATAGTATGTAATGAAAAATACAATGTGAGTATCTCAATGCTTATTAAAAATACAACTTATAAAATCAAATTTTATTATAACTCTCGTCCTTCTGCATACTAATTCAAATCAATATTCAATAATGAAATACGGTAACGATAGACAGATTTCAATTAAGTCACAATATCAGTTTATAATATTAAAAAATATATATAATAGGATTAAAAAAAGTCATGAAAATCGTTAATCTCTTCTCCACACTTAAAGTTATACCTTGTCCCCAATGTACACAATATAAGTATATATAATAAGTGAGAAGGTTTGCGGTACTTTCCTGAGTAAGACGATTTTCTGATTCTAATCTATCTAATATTATATTACATCTTTACAAAATATAAAGAAAAAGGGATTAAAAAAAGAAATAAAAATAACACATAAAAATTAAGAAAAAAATAACATTAACTATAATGTTATAGAAAATAAAATAATAAATACACATTTAATAAATAAAGAGAAAAAACTATGCAAAATCAAGCATCTCCCTCATTATGTGATCCTGGCTGATCCAACGACGATCTCGTATCGGTAAAGGGGCTATAGAGGAAGTGCCCTCGCTAGATGATAGAGACTAGAAATATATGCTTAGACGGCTTGCCATTAATAACATCAACTCCCATCCATCTAACTATAGGCTCGAGTCTTCCTAGTCGCTCAATTGCAATCTTAAGTCATCCTACTCGCTCAATAAGCTCCACCTATTGTCGTCGAACAATCTTTTGAGTTTCTAAAAGATGGCCCACCTATCTATATAATAGTGTTATTTTTACCTAATCTAGGTTTTGCAACCTAGCTCTGGGACCTCTTAGAATATTCGATTATGATGCTTCATTTCCCATCTAGGAGGTGATGGTTGCAACTGTGGTTGGTCTGCTACAGGTGGCTTTGCTCTATCTCCACTCTGCACTACTAGCTCGTCAAGTTCCCCAATAAGTCTGTAGATATCGCCTGTAAGACCCCGATGTTGGTTTACCATATGCATATGCTACATTACTGCCAAAATAAGTGCCACCATAGTACTCATCTATCGCATCACTGGTAATCGATTAAATAAACCCTTCCGTCGTGCCAGTCTGGTCACATAAGGTCTAGCATAGGTTCTGTCAATCTTTTTGTCTTCGCTATAATGCCTAATGAATTGGACAAGTGTATGTTCCAGGTGATTTGATGTCCTCTAGCTCATACTCCATAAGTAGTACACGTCTATGTTTCCGACAACTCTCCAATTGTCACTCTGACCACTCAGTATGTCACTCAAAATATCGTAGATGTATCTGAGCATAGGATGTCGAAATGTAGAAGCCTTAGACTTGCTTGGGTTGTGGTTGTCTTCTGTGCTAATCATACGCCAAAAGTGTCGAGGGGACAATCCATAAACTCCTAGTTGTTTGTTTGTAGTGTAAGGTACTCCGATGTTCCCATAAACTCCTAGTTGTAAAGGCCCATTATAAAATTCTGTGTAGGTCATCTTGAACATTTCTCCCATCACCCAGAATTGGATCTGGATCATGTTAGGACAATCCCCATCATAGCAACCTCTCTCCACTAAGAATGTGGAGAAGGCCTCTAGTGTAAGCTCTCTATAAGAAGGTTCCACGGTATCGAAGAACCAGGATTGTACGCCAATCTTAACAAGATCCCAAACTTATTAGGCTAAGCCAACTTTCTCCAATGCCTTCCAGTCAATGAATCTACTCATGTTCAACTTTTTATCCTCCATTCGTTAATATTGTCCTCCTGGGCCTCGACATTAAACGATAACATCCTCAATCGCTCTGGAGGCTGAACTGTAATGGAAGATCCTTCTCCTTATTGTCTCTTCCGGTAGGGTCTCCATTTCTCTCTGTGATCTTGTCATTGTGTATGCAACTTTGAATAAGTGTGAGACGATTTATAGATAAATTATAGGAATACACATATCTCCACACTTAAAATTGATTATGCTCACATTATTAAATGCGAAAACAAACTCTCAACAAAAAATTATCACATAGAAATAATTAATAAATTAGCACAAATAAATAAAAAAAATTAATTAGAAAATTAACTTCCAAACTAATTCGTCTCAAAATTAAAATTAGAAATCTTGTAATTAACAAATTAAATTAACTTAATTGTTAAATTGTCATTCTAACCCTAAATTTGAAATTAAAAACTCTAAAGTAACAATTACTCAAAATTGTCGAAATTAAACATCAAATTTATGCAATTAAACATAAACCTAATGTCAATTAACGTCGAAAACAACTAATTAACCTAATTTTAACACAAAAGTATCACAATTAAACACTTAATGAGCAAAATCGCAAGTTTATGCAATTGAAGTTGAATTTTCATGCAAATTTCATGCAATTAGTCAAATTAAATCATAAAATCAATTGAATAATAAAAATAATCAACTATCAAACCACAATTAGACAATAAATCACAAAAATTTGTAAAAAAGTCTCAATTTCTCAATTCAAATCTTTTTAAGCATAATTAAGCTAAATAACATAAAAACACTCAATTAAACATGCATAAATAGTTGAAAGTGAAAAGATACTTACTTAGGAGTTGATAGATTGCAAGAAAAAACACAAAAATTGGGGTTAGAGAATGCAAAGACAACGACGACAGTGAGAGAGGGAAAAAAGAGAATGAAAAATCTAAAGAAGTTAGGATTTTTAAAGGTGTGTTGCAGACTTACACTATCTAATGCACGATCGTGCACCAATCCATGTATGGCACTAAATCACAGCTTTTTGCAGGTTTACACAATTTGGTACACGAGTGTGTATCAAAATGTGTAAAATTACACTAGCATGTCTAGAGAACATGTAACTCTCTATAAACGTGTGCAACTTTAAAATTTATGCTCAAATATAAAAATTTTGCACTTTAGCATTGTAACTCATAAACACGCATATCCTAACATGCTAATTATTCTCAATCTCATTAGATGCTCAATCTTTTTATCCTAAAACACACCGCATGAAAAACAAAATTTAATTAAAACTAACTCATAGGTTGGTACCCTGCATATTTACCATCTTCTTGGGTCTACGATCAGTGGCTTGCCTCCACTCGTTTCTCCGCATAGGGGTTTTGCAGCTTTTAAGTAATCCATTTGTTACAAGATAATCATAAGCACATAATTGATTATATTAATAACACTAATGAATTTTTGTAATGCCTGCTTTAACAACAAACTATTAAAAGGATAGGGAAAAATAAAACTCCATGAATCTTCAGTTGACACATTCAATTTGTCTTAGAGGAAGCGGAAACCCTTCTTACTTAAGGTGGCTACCAATTCCTCATCAGTAGTTTCCTTTTTTGGTTTCTCTGTCAGTTCTTCCTCAACCACCTTTGTCCACTCTTCTTCTTCTTCCTCTTAGATAAAGGTTTCTGGCTCATCTTCTTCAATTACCTCCTACCAGTTCTCAATTTCCTCTTCTTGGATAAAGGCTTCTTCTTTTTTTACTACTTCTTCATTTTCTTTAGGAAGTTCGTTTTCACTCCTTGGGGTGATTTCCATTCCATATTCTTTATGACCTCTTTCAGTAGGAATAGGCAAACTCTCTTGCATCTCGTATGATATTATCTTTTCCAACTAGTCGATCTGATTCACCATGTTTTGTAAACGAGCCTCTATTTCCTAATACCTCATGATTGATTCTTGAATAAAATTTTTCATCATATCTTCCAGAGTTGGCTCCTTAATTTGAGGTGCTTGTTAATGTAAATATTCAGCTGAAGCATAATCATTCCATCCATAAGCGTAAGAGTTACTTCATTATGAATTGTAACTGTTCTCGTATGGTTCACCTCGAGGTTGATTGTATATGCCTGATTACTCCCATATATAGGTTCGTGATTGACATTCATGATTGAAATAGTTACTCCCACAAATGTTGTAAGACAACTTGGATGTCGGTTGAGCCTCTGAAAATATATTAGGAAACCTCTCTTTCCTATATGGTGATGTTATATATTGTAAAGACATATTGTAGCTCCCATAAAAGTACTGTCTATTCCATCCTTCCATTGTGAGTTATGGTGATGATGTTAAACCTTAATCCCTAAAATAATCCACAAACACATTGTTAATATAGAGAAGATCAAAAGATAATTAAATGAATGCGCCAAAAATACAACAAGAAATAATTAAAAAAATAATGGCTAGAGTAATAGCATCCTGGTGTTCCTATCATCACTATCCCCGTCAAAAGCCTAAGATTAGTTGTAATAGCATCCTGGGCAGGTACGGATTGAATGCCACGAAGATAATGATTACTAGTAATTAACTTTCTTCTATTATCTAGCCTACGAATTGGATTTTGGTTTTTAATTAAAAATAATACTTAAATGATTAAAATGAAGTAAGAAATAATAATGAGCAGAGAACAAGAAAAATCATTCAGAAAACAATGAATATCACGAATTAGTGTCTAGGTAATGAATCCCCCTAAAACCATTAGATAATTAACCTTTTATTATGTAATTGTTTTATTAATTATTGGACCTTAGAAATTCCTATCTTATGGTAATAACTCTATCGAGACTACTAACAACTAATCCTAAGTTTATTAACCTAAATTCTTCAAGTTAAAGATTCTATGATTGCTTTACCGATGTGTGAATTATGTTATTAAGTTTGACCCTAATCTAAAGAATTTATATCAACCTATCTGTAGGTTTGCAATCAACTCCTTTTAATTATGATAGATCTATTCACACACAGGATTTCTCAATCTCTATATTGTGAAATCAATTATGTACCAATATTTTCTAATCTATTAAAACATATATAAAACATATAATTGAATCACAATAAATCAATCAAAATAATTGCATTAAATAAAAGAATCAAAATATGTTTTACCCATACACTAAAGATGTTTAGTTACTCGTAATATAAAATGAAATCAAAGATAAAATGAAAGAAAAACGAATATAAAACAAAAAATTCATAATTCTAAATCTTCGTCTTTTTATATCGAATGTTTTTGTAAGTTTGAGGTTTGATGTTGTAATCTATTGGAACTGTTGATGATTTCTTCATGTTCTTCACTTCTCTAGATCAATATCGTCCCTTCTAAAAGTTCTTCATGTCTAGAATTGCCTTTGAATGTCTAGTCCTTTCTTTTGCCTCAGCTCACATCTTTTTATAGTAATTTTTAGGATTTCTAGGAAATATGTGGTTTACTATACAAGCATTCACTAGACCTTATATATCCTAAAATCTCCATAATTTATGATTCCACATGAGCTGTGAGACGTACACAGCCATAAACACAGCCGTATATCCGTTATTTGATTCAAATCTTCATTTTATATCACGTTTTCCTCCAAATTCTTCTCTTTTTAGTTCATGAAGGCCATTATAACCTATAAATGCACTTAGAGCAAATTAAGTAGTAAATATATATAATAAAAGTATAAAATATCAAGCAAAATACATCAAATATAGGTATATAAATATAGTCAAATATGCATCTATAAGTTAAAATTCAATTTAAAAGCCTATACATAAATAGTTATAATATACCCTTTGACAAATATGTTCTTCATGAATTCCAGAGACTATGTTGATCTCATCAGGCTCAACCTTCACCAAAGCCTTAGATGAAATAGAGAACGTTCTAAAGAGAGGAACCAAAAGAGCGCAGCCATAGTTGCACATTTGTTGCAAAGAGCTCGTCATCTTTGGAACCCAGAAACGATGTCACAAGACTTATTGGGAGTTTCGTAGTTAAAGGCAAACTTTGTTCTTATCATTATCTTGTGGGAGTTTGCTGTTGTTGATCTTATTGTAGTCATAATAAGACACAACGCACTCCAGTTCAGAGAAATAATATTCTCCTTCATCAAACTCACCATCTAAATAAACCAGAGCACTTGAAAATGTGTCTGTGATTTCATTCTTATTAATTTTAATACTTAATTTAAAATAAGTAAGTCCCATAATGCTCAGGCTTCGGATATTTTCCTATGGAAGGATATTCCTACTGGTAAGCTCTCAAGCAGAGTTATTTGTGATCTTTTGCGTAAGCATCGTCCTCCAGTTACTTGGGCTCCTAAGGTATGGAACAAGCATCTCCCTCCAAAGATATCCTTCATCTACTGGTTGGCCATACAGAACAAACTTTCTACCGCTGATCATCTCCCATATATTCTATCTGACAAGCATTGTTCAATGTGTTCCTTGCAACTTGAATCTTGTGATCATCTATTCTTTGCATGTGATTTTAACAAATCGGTGTGGAACCATATTACTGCATTATGCGAATGGAGAGTGTCGGGTATCACTATTTCTGAAATCACAGCTGGCCTCTCCTCTCAGCAACCATTGCGCCTCATTGTCTTGGGAGTTTGTATCTATCGGCTTTGGCAGGAGAGGAACTTTCGACGCTTCAAGAATCAAGCTTCTACTAGAGACAGTTTGATATCTAAGTTACTAGGGGAAATTTGTGAGATTCTGCTAACCATGAATTTATCTCACTATTGCGGCACCAGTCTTCGCACAACACTAAGGGTATAGGCTTCCTTCGTGGGTCTGATGCATAGATTTGGCAGTGATTCCAAAGGCGCTCCCATCACTGGTCTTCTCTATTCATAATTTTAGGAGCACTGTCGTTCTGTTCCTTGTTTTTGTATTAGTTTTCTTTCATAGCCCCCTTGGACTACTGTGTATTATTCTTTCATTATTAATCTATTTTCATTTTTAAAAAAAACTGATACATAAATAATTGACTAATTCTTATGTATAATTATAGTACTATCATCATCATCATCATCATTTTTTTTCCATCACTTATATTTTCATTTATTTTATGTTTTTAATGAATTGTTCCTGTCGCTGCAACATTTGTATATTGTCTCATTTACATATGGATCTACTGAAAACAGCTTCTCTATTATGTAGAAATAAAGCTGCGTACAATTGGAGCTCCCCATATTTCGCTTCATTGCAAAATTTCGGACTGCGTGATGATAATACTGATAATGATGCTTTATCATAAAACTATAAATTTGTCGAAGAACTTTTGATACCCTCAGGATTGCTACCCTCGGGCAAGGCAGATACTTCATTTTCCAAATCCATGCCATTAGGCATTAAAAAAAAGGTTACATGTTAACCTTGCATAAAATTACGCACAAAGAAGTATTGGACTAATTTCCAGCAATCAAATGGTGTCCAACCATGAATCAAAATCATGAGCTGCTCTAGACTCATGAACAGACTCGAAGGAAAACTGTGTTTCGTGAAGGTCAGCCTTCCCTTTGGTGGGTTGATGCGTAACATGTTGGTCTGATAACCTTGATGTTTCTTCAAGTAACTCGTCGAGTTCATCATCCAGATTGGTAGGAATGGATGCACGAG
>JAOQMR010000211.1:19912389-19923159 GCA_027563865.1 Erythroxylum pelleterianum | reverse complement strand
ATTTATCTCACCAATTTCTTTCTCATTTAAATTCATTTTAATATTTCTAATTTTCATCAAAAGTTCGGGGTCCAACAATTGATGCGTCCCCACTATTCACATTTGTTTAAATTATGTCTCCCCTAAGAAACCTAACATTACCTACATGGAAACCATGGGACAGTCTTCGTCTACACAGCCTTCCTCCAGATCCTCCGACTCTTGGTTGGTTGACACCTTCCCACTGTCATTCTCTTTATAAACTACATAGAACTGTAGCTGTCTCTTCTTACATTTATAGCCAAACGTATATTTCTCGTTGCACCAAAAACAAATCCCCTTCTCCTTTTTTTCATCGAAGTCTCTACTACTGATGGGCTTTGAAGGTTTGTAGGGTCGCACCGATGGTGATCGTAGTGTTGAAGGCGGTGTGGGTAATATACCTTTTGTGCTCAGACTGCGATTAAGTGTTGCTAAGTGAGGTGCCTTTAAGGTTGAAGTGAAATTATTCTCATTAATCACGTTCCTTGTGGGCTAGGTTTTATTTATCATAGAATTTCCTGTTGACATCAGTATTGCTTCCTGTTTCCGAGCTAACGTGTAGGCCTGATGTAAGGAGTGAGGTTCGTGCGCATGGATGGAGCCACACCACTGAGCCCCCCAAAATTTTAAAAAATTAAATATTTTTAATTTTTAATTATATATATATATATATATATACATGTAAGGATGGAGTTATTTGGGACGGCTCAGTGGTGCATTGGGTCTCCCAAGAATTTAAAAAATTAAATATTTGGGCCCTCCTATTTTAAATTTTTGGCTCCGTCATTGTAATCGTGTAACTTCACCGCAACACCAATCTCTAGTTTAAGGCCCTTAATAAAGAAACCAATTAGATATTCATCTGAGAGAGAAAGCCTATTAGAGTGATTATCAAACTGCGAACAATATTCTAGTACTGTCTTGGTTTGCTTCAGGTCCTTAAAATCTCCCACAGAATTATCAAATTTTTTTACATCAAACCTTTGTTTAAGAGCCCTCGTGAATTCTGTCCACTCCACCACCTTTGTTTTATTGCGATTTCTGATGAACAACTGATACCATTCTTGTGCATGTTCATCCACGTGCAGAATAGCTACGTTCACTTTCAAGTGCTCCGGAGTCTGGTCTAACTGAAAGAACTGTTCGCAATGATACAACCACAACTTAATGTTGTCCCTATCAAACGAAGGAAATTCAATTCTGCTCATGCTCGTTGATGTAACGTTCCCTTCCTTGTCGTGTTGCGTTGGGTAGTTTTTAGGTGTATGATCTGGTTTACTACTTCCTTCCTCCTGTTTCAATAGCTCTGGCGAAAGCATTGTTCGTAACTTCTACATTTCTTTTTCCAATTTTTTTGTTCTATTTTGCACCTCCGATAGTAACTTCTCACTTCTATCTTGCATTTTTAGAAGCAGACGTTCATGCCGGCTCTATGTTTCTGCGAACATTTTCTCACTCCAACCCTATGCTTCCATGAGTCCCTTTAGAGTATCTTCCAACTTTCGAAACTCCGCTCCTCTAGTTCCTTCTACCATTATCTGTCCCAAATCGTCTGCTTTGATATCAAATTGTTGATAGAAATTAATTCACAACACACCCACGAGGTCTTTGAATAATAAAAATTGGTTATAGAAAAAAGAGAGAAAGAGTTACAGAAAAAAGACACGAAGAGAGAAAAACAAACGTCATTGTTTCATAACAAACATGTCGTACACCATGTGAGACATCTTCGTGGGTCTGTTGCATAGATTTGGCGGTGATTCCAAAGGCGCTCCCATCACTGGTCTTCTCTATTCATAATTTTAGAAGCACTGTCATCGTTCTGTTCCTTGTTTTTGTATTAGTTTTCTTTCATAGCTCCCTTGGACTACTGTGTATTATTCTTTCATTATTAATCCATTTTCATTTTTAAAAAAAAAGTAAGTCTCATAATGCCACATTAGCGTGGCATTGTGGGACTCATAATAACATTAAAAATATTTTTTTGTCACATCAATGATATGAAAAAAAAAACACTAATTATGTTATGTTCTGTCACCTTTTTTGTTATCGTAGAATTTAGTTTGAATTATTCCTAAAATGACATAATTTAATTTAAACATTTCAAAACGTTAAAATTTAGTTTGTTATCATAAACAAATCTTAGGGTTATTTTTGTCCTTTGGTCTGACTGAGAAAGAAAACTTTATAATGAATAGGTCTAGTTGCTTTGGAACTTACAGGTAAATTTGCTTGGAGCTATGTTTTTTATTTTAAAATATTTTAATTATAATTATTTTATATGTCATTTTTTACATAGCTGTTTACGCAATACATTAATATAAAAATTAAGGGTAAATTATTTTTTAATAAATTAAAATACTAAAAATTTAAGAAATATTTTAATAATTCTTACTAATATTCTGAAATCTGACAAAGTTTAAGATTTAAATTATGATTTATCCTAAAAATGCATATTTTTTATCAGTTTTCTTTTTCATCGCAGAAATTAGTTATTTTCTTACCAGGTAATAACTTAAATAGTTGTTCTCATTTCATGTATAACTGGAGTATCATATGCTAATTACAAAGGAAACGAAATGGAAGATCTATTCATTTTATGGACCGCGCGTTTGCAGCTTGGTTAAGTATATTATTCACGAGATTACATTGATCAATGTTCACTAAACAACAAATAATTGAATTAAAGCAAATGATTAAAAAGAGGTCAAGGCCCATTTTTCACCTGCAGGAGTCGAAGCACTTCACAGTTGTTCCTAGTGCAGCCATGGGAAAATGGCAAGAATCCAGCTTACTTGCATAAAATAGGAAACAGATCCTTTATTTAATAAACCAGTTCTTATTTTATACTATTAAATCTTATCCATATATTTATATATATATATTTATATATGTGTGTGTGCTTGGACAGGAACGGAGCCATGTTAAAGGGGAGGGGAATATTTTTTTAAAATTATTTATATAATTAAAATTTTTAAAATTACAAATATAAGTGACCCCCTTTAAAAAAATCTCTATCTTCTCTTCTCTTCAATTCTACACGCACGCATAAATTGTATTATTTTTTTACATTTAGATGTTGACCCCGGCCTCTCTTAGAGTTGAGTCTAGCTTCATCCCTGCGTGCGTAACGTGGATGAGACCTGCAAAATAACAAGGGGGACAAATCATCTGATCCCTTAAACACTAAATTCTATTGGTGTGTCATTGGCTACCAGTAAGATAACAGTCACCCACCTCGAAAGATGATAAAGAGAAAATGTAAACAGTAGCAAATCTCTGAGCTTTCAGCGAGAGAGTAGAGGTAGGTGGTGGCGGTGACTGTGCTAGTTCTGAGAATGATGAAGACAATACGATGTTGGGTCAGTTTTGTTTCCTCCATATTTATACAACGTTAGTTTAGGGTCACAAATATATAGCAGAATAAGCTGACAAGTTGGGTTCGTTTCTGTGTGCATGCCCTTCTACGTACGGTTGCACCACCGATCACCACTTGGGCGATAAACAACTTACACAAATAATATTTTACTCCCTCCTATTTAAAATAAGTGTCGTTTTAAAAAGATTTTAATTATTCTAAATAAGTGTCATTTGTGACTTTTTATGTATATTTATTATTTTATTTCCAAAATTACCCTTTAATTTCTCTCACATCTTAATTACACAGATTATATTTTCAAGACACTTTAACATGTAATTAATAAGGGTATATCAGACATTTCATTAACTTTCTTAATAAGTGTGCATTCATCTAAAACGACACTTATTTTAAATAAGAAGGAGTATTCATTTTCCTTGAAAGTCTCAAACCAATATACATGTATAGCAACGTTTCCCTGGGAATCAATCCGAGTTTCAGTTTCTAGATGAATAATAAATGTAACTAAATGTTGGAATTGGATTAAAATTATTGTTCCCATTATGATATTAGAATTTTGGTTGGAGAACCAAGTATGATAATCTAACAATTATTAAGTAGTTGGTCATAATTGAAAATTTATGTCCTTAATTATTTTGAAGGCTAATATATTTATTTATTATGCTTCATTATTTTATTTAGTATGTAACACAAATTACACAACATTCTAATTCCAATAAACAAGGTACACAACTTTCTCCTTTTGTTTGCCATAATATAAAACAAAGTAAAAAAGAAATTATTTATAAATATTTATTTTACTAAATATTATATCTTTAAAATTTTAAAGTTATAGATA
This sequence comes from Erythroxylum pelleterianum, assembly GCA_027563865.1. Classification (NCBI taxonomy): domain Eukaryota; kingdom Viridiplantae; phylum Streptophyta; class Magnoliopsida; order Malpighiales; family Erythroxylaceae; genus Erythroxylum; species Erythroxylum pelleterianum. The sequence goes on along the minus strand of JAOQMR010000211.1, from coordinate 19,918,921 downwards.
AAATTTTGATCCAAAGACGTCACAAATTACGCGTACATTTATATTTTATTAGGTTTTAGTTATGAAAAAAAATTATAGGGTCTTAATATGTGTTAGAGTTGGGTAGAATATTGAAGAATTGATATATTTTATTGAACTTTTCATTCGCTTTTAAGTTAATTATTGTGTAAGGATTTCAATTTCATAGAAATTATCAAATATTCTTTAATACGTTCAAGTAATAATGCTACACAAAGAAGTGAAAAAGGAGATGAACCTTTATAAAATAGAGGACTGCCATTATAGTCTTAATTGACATTTTTGGCTTTTATAAATTTAGATAATGAGTAATCTCCATCATTAATCTATTATAAAATTTATATGGATTTTAATAATGATTAAAATTAATGGACAAACTTAAACATTATTTAGAAGAATAAACAATTTTAAAAAATCACATTATTTTTAAAATAATTTAATGAGATTATTCTTTATCTTGTACCTTGGTTAAGTATATTTCATATTTTAGATGTATAAGTTTTCATATTATCTGTAAGAGTTGTTGATGGACAAATTAAGCCAAAGATTGTTAGAGAAAAAGATGGATTTTTCGTTAAGTGTTATAAGTATCTTTGATATATAAAATATGAAAAGTCAAATTTAAAATGTGAATGGTAAGCATCAATTTTGGGAATATGTATTATATATATTATATTTTAATATGTAGTTTTTTTTTTAAGGTTTTAATATGTAGTTAAAGTTATGTTAATAAACTTATATAAATGAAGAAACACATAATTGGTAATTTAAACATCATCTTTTATTTAAAATCTTTTTTCCATAATCAAAGTGACAATCATATTGATAGTATAGGATCATAAGAAAATTATTAGAAATAAGATTATATTTATTTTAAATAAATACTGCAACCATTGATATTCACTTATATTTTGGAAATATATATATATATATATATATATATATATATAAGGGTTACTTTTTGTAAATAATTAATTCTTTTTTGTGCAGTGAAAACTTTCTAGAAGGATTAAGAATTATATACGAAGAAAGGGAAACAAACTTTTTCAAAACAATCCGTATAATATACTTTGTATTTTTATGCTTGCTTACTAATTCATGAAACCTTTTTCTCATGTATAAGTATGAACATCAATTTATCAGTAACATGGTTGCTTATTCATTTCAAAGTGAAAGGGACGTGCCTGATCGATCGGGAAAAGCTATAATGGAATGATGTATTTGCTCAACTACATTTTATTATTGTATGAAAATGAAAAGTTGATATTATTTAACCAAGAGTATTTACAAACAAAAACCAATAAGTCTTGTCTAAAGTACAAAAACAAATAGATTAAGTTAATAAATTGAATTAAACTAAAAACATATATATCGAATGGTTCAATAGTTAAAGAAACATCATAGAAACAACCTTTACATCTTTTATAGGGATGAGAGATATCAAAATAAAAAGGGAAATGAATGATAATAACATTGGTCTTGTGTGCCTTTTATTGATTCTTAATACAATTTAACATACATAAGTTTGATTTAAGAATCTAATTTCGATATTAAGCGTACTATCAGACCTCCCTAGATCCTGCTTCATTGCGGGACTTCAGACTGAATGATGATGACGATGACTAATAATGACATTTAAAGTTATCATTAAAAAAACGGTGCAAACTCTATTCTATACATTAAATTATTTATCTAACTTTATATGATGGTTTGGATGTTCATTTCCTTTGAGTTTCATTTCATTAATTAGTAAGTATATAGCCATAATTACAAGTCATATTTACTTTAAATTTAGGATGAAAGTTGTATAATAGGTAAGTGTTTTTTTGACATTATAATAGGTAAGTATTATTAATTTAATAATTAATTTTGTACATAATGAGAGGTCATTTTATATCAAATTCTCCTTCTTTAAGATTAGATATATCTTACTTGGATGATCCATCTCATTGCATAGCTAAACGAAATATCCAAGATCAGGTCGTGAAGACAAAGTGAAGCCAACTAGGGTAATGGCCACCACTCATTAAATGACAATTGCAAGCTCTAGATCTCCCCAATTCCCCACTCAAGATATCTGTGACCCCCACTCCACAACTTCCCTCAGTCACTTCTCTTCTTCTCTCTTCTAAATTAAGGACAAGTAAGAGGGGGTGATAAAGTTTCTTTCTTTCTTTCTTTCTCTGTCTTTCTCTTGCGTCTCCTCCTCTCTTTCACCTTCAAACCACACCACGGTGATCATTTCAGAGAAATATATATATAATAGTAATACTTAATTGAGAGACACCTGCATGGAGTTGGAGTTGATTAAGAGCTTAAAATCAACAATTGTATTGGATATAGCTCATAAAGATCGAAACCTTTTGTGTAACTAACGCGCTAGATTCTTCGGAAACAGTAGGCAAAATGGTTTTGGTGAACATGGAATGGGCTACAGTTTGGTGGGTGATTGCGGTGATTGTTGTAGGATGGTTTTGGTACTGGAAAGCGAAGTTTAGAGTCGAGAAGAAGTGTGGAGTTCCCAAGGGAAGCTTAGGTTGGCCATTTATCGGAGAAACTTTCGACTTCATTGCGTGTGGTTATACCTCTCAACCTGTTAGTTTCATGGAGAAAAGAAAATCTCTGTAAGCTTTCCTAATCAGTACTCTACATGTTCTTGATCTTTGTAATTATTCTTCTTCCCCCTTTCAATAGAGTTGAAACTGATCCTCCGGTTCTTTTGATGCATGAACCATTGGTCACTTTTCTAACTCCCTTTCTGAAAAGATAAACATGCTTTATTCTCTTATCCATTTTCGGTTCGATTATTAGCCGAAACCTTTTCTTCCTCAACTGCTAGGGCTTACAGGTTGACTGATCCTTCTAAATCTATGTTAGTACTGTATTGATAGCATATTAAGACATTGGTTTTCCTCGTTTATGTTGTTCTTTCCTTCTTCTTGTTTTTAGCCTTAGGGGCTGCCCTCAATCATGTGGAAGTGGTTCCAAAAGTTGTTCATAAGTATTAGTGGCCAATGGTGGGGGCGGATTGATCGTGATAAATAACCAACGGATGGTAACTCAAACTAGCAAGAATACTATGTAAATTAGTCATTGTATATACGTTTCTCAATGAAATAGAAGTAACATAGTCATAAATGAGCTTGATTTTGATATTATCCTTCAGCCGAAACCATGTCTTAGTGATCAATTTCTGGAGAAAGAAGACAAAAAGGGATCATGCCTCTTTGCTCCTTTTCCAGATTCCCTTACCCTATGTGAACCCCCTCCAAATAACAATAATACTTCGAGTTCGAGTAGTTACACATCAGGCTAATAGATGATTCAGGTTTCAATGAATACTTCTCTCATTTAATCACTATAATAAGTGGACCATGTCAGCATACTAGCTAGACTACTAGCATAGGTTTTTAGTGCTCGAAAAGTGGGCTGTGTTACTTTCTTTGGGTAGTAAGTATAGGCATTTAGTGTGAAATTAGATGTCCCATAATGACTTGATTACAATTCGTTTGGTAACAACCAGCCAACTAACCTATACACTAGAACCTACTTTCGTACTTGGGAGGAGAATTTTGATTGTGACAAAGGCAAAACCCTTGATCAAAAAAAAAAAAAAAAAGGCAAAACCCTGCAGCCTGCACGGGAGGATAAACGGCAGCTCCGTGAAGTAAAAGAAAGTAAAGCCTGACCTACATTAATTGGACCTTTAGATATATACTGGTATAGCTTGTGAAGTCAGTAACCACAGCCTCTTGTTCACTTTTCAAAGAAGTGACCATTTGCATTCTATTTTCAAATGCCTGTATAATAAAACAAATCTCTCTTTTTTTTCACTTCTCGTTCGCATCAATTTCGTTTTTCACTTTGTTCAGATACGGAAAAGTGTTCAAAACACACATCCTGGGAACTCCCATCATCGTGTCCACTGATCCTGAAGTCAACAAAGCTGTCTTACAAAACCATGGCAACACTTTCGTCCCTGCTTATCCTAAATCAATCAGGGAGCTCATGGGAGAGCATTCTATACTCCAAATGAATGGGAACTTGCAGAGACGTGTCCATGCGATAATTTGTCGATTCTTGAAATCATCAGAACTCAAAACCAGAATCACCAAAGACATTGAGAACAGTGTCAATCACACGTTGGCCTCCTGGAAGCACAAAACGAATGACCTTATCTACGTCCAGACTGAAGTAAAAAAGGTTACTTTCGTCTCATAATATCTCTACACATTAAAACAAAGTTTTATGCCAACTCTTATGAAGCTTTTGCTTTCTGGGTTTTTCTCACAGATAACGTTTCCGGTTCTGGTTAAAGTATTGATTAGCATTAGCTCAGGCGATGACTTGAACTTTCTGAAGACTGAATTCGACGAGTTTATTAAAGGGTTAATCTGCTTACCTATCAAACTCCCTGGAACAAGGTTATATAAATCTCTGAAGGTACCACATTCAAACTGATCGTTGAATGCATGCCATATGTAATAAGGTCCATCCCAAATCATGGTTTGCTGTTGTCTAATGTGTGATCGTATAGGCTAAGGAGAGGATGTTCAAGATGGTGAAAAAGATTGTAGAAGAAAGAAAATTGGCAATGGAGAAACAATCAGTGGACTACAAAAGAGCCAACATCTCAGTCACTGACGCAGTGGACGCTCTTTTACGTGACAACGATGAAGCCAATGAAAGGACGCCTCTACCTTTGGATTTCATCGCCGGGAATATCATAGAGATGATGATCCCAGGGGAAGAGACAATGCCGACAGCCATGACCCTAGCTGTCAAATTCCTCAGTGACTGTCCTGTTGCTTTAAGGCAGTTAAAGGTCGGTCTTCAATATCGACTAACTAACTACTAGTCTGATAGTTATCTAAATTATATATTACATGTATTTTGACTATTTTCATACTAAAACTAAATAATCACTTCGTATGATCGCAGCTGAATTAAAACTAAATGTAACAAATCTCTATATTTTTATTGGTCATGATGGCCCTGGCCTTTCCATCTAACGACCAGTATCAGTTTGGTGGGCCCCAGCATAGCACACTGTAGTTTGAAGTGTTTGACTTTTAGTAAAATGTCATTTTCATTAGACACACGTGAGTTAAGAGCGGTGGACCCTACATATGTTGTGTGGACGCTTCTTTGCCGTATGATTTTTGGATTGGTTGATTGTCAGGAGAGTCCACCCTATTAATTCCCTGTCTTTTAGACAAAAGGTCATCATAGCTTTCGACAATGGTACCATTTACAGAAGTTTTTTGGAAAACTTTCCGTCTTCTTCTATCGCTATTACCATCAACTACATGTTTTTTTTTTCCCGCTTATCAAAGTTCTGAAGGCATTGATGGATGCAAGTAATTTCTGTTTCTACTGTTTATCAAATTTCTTAAGGCATTGATTGATGCAAGCAGTTTCTGTTCTACTGAAATTTTCTATCGTAATCCATATGCATTAAGTGATCATAATAATGCCTATTTAGTGAATGTCTGTTTTATTTTAAGCATATAGTATGAAAATTTTGACACAAGGGCAGTGCCCTGCTAAAAATTTAGCCTATCGTATACATGAAATTGACCATTGAAGCTTGAATGGCTTCTCGGTTGCAATTTGTTACCTCAGGACAGATTTCCTGAAACCATGTGGCATATCTCTTCAGAATGGGAACTGATCCTACTCTTGGGGGATGTCCTTGTTATTATTCTTTGGTGGTTACATATGTTCGATCTGTGTCTGTTAATAGGAAGAGAACATGGAACTGAAGAGGAAAAGGACTAGTTCCTGTGATGAATATAGTTGGACTGACTACATGTCCTTGACCTTTACCCAAAATGTAAGTCTCCGTGTTCTTGCAAGGCAAGACTCTAGGTGTAGAATTACTATAGACAGTATCCGTGCCAATTATGAGTTCATGTATGATGTATCAGCTTGTTCACTTGTCTTTGTTCATTTGTTTAACGTTGTCACCACACCAGGTCATCAGTGAAACTCTTAGATTGGCGAATATCATTAATGCTGTTTGGAGGAAAGCTGTCAAGGACGTGGAAATTAAAGGTTTTTTTTTTCTTTGGTGGTTCAATATCATTATCTTATCTTTCCCATGAAACTAACAGAAATTATGGTTCTTTTCCAGGGAATTTGATTCCAGAAGGATGGTGTGTCTTAACTTCTTTTACTTCTGTTCATATGAATGAAGAATACTATGAGAACCCATACCAGTTCGATCCATGGAGGTGGGAGGTATGTTAAACTTTACTTGACAAGATTATAACAAAGGATTCCTAAAACTCATTTCGCTAAACCTTGGTTTGTGAAAGGACATGCTTTTACACTTTTACTTATATATTAACTATCAAGTTATCGTGTTTCAGAAAACAGGAGCAGCTGCAGTTAACAATTGCTTTACACCTTTTGGCGGTGGGCAGAGGCTGTGCCCTGGTGTAGAACTATCCAGGCTAGAGATCGCAGTTTTCCTTCATCACCTAACCACCAGCTTCCGGTAAGTACACTC
>JAOQMR010000211.1:19874923-19904301 GCA_027563865.1 Erythroxylum pelleterianum | reverse complement strand
GAGGAAGATGAGAGTGAAGAAGATGATGAAATGGAATACATTACACAAATTAGTCCAACTGATGAGTGGTTGACATTTAGGAATAATATGGCAACCAACATGTATAATATATAGACAACTAGATCCAATGACAATGATGTATATTAGTAATTTAAGATATGTTTGTTTCATATGCTTATTAGCTTGTTATTTTGATTTTGATTAATGTACCTAAATGTTGAACATCTCTGTTTGTTTACTATTGGTAATGCAACATCTCATTATTTCATGTTAAGGACAGGAACCCTAGAATAGTGTACATGAGAGTTTATTGGGAAGCTAGAAAGTGCATTTCATGCTCATACATATTATGGCATACACACACACGTGAATATTGATTTTTGCACATTAAAATGATTGTACACGCATTCATTGACATTTTTCGGGTATAATTGAGTTATAAATGTCATTATGTTAAGAATTATGTTTTTTATGTGTTGAAATTGATTTGGAGAGTATACTTATTGATTTAGAGTTTTTGGTGAAAATTAGGAAATTTTCAAAAAATTTGGGTATTTTTAGACTAGAAAAATGCCAAATGGCAAGTCAATTGATGAATAGTAGTAGAAATAAGAGTCAAATGACAGTAACAAATTTTATAGATGACTTTGGGATTTATTGACAAATGTCATTGAAAATTGGGAGACAATTGGAGTTGACTGGACTGGTTTAATAATGAGAACCTAGTTTAAACTCATAGAAATTGGACATGTGGTAAATGACAAGTGTCATTTGCCAAGCCTAGTCTTTCTTCTTCTTCTTCATGACTTTCTTCATCTTTTGTAAGCTTCTTACTTCTAGAAATTTTCTCACCCTCACAACGTAAGCTTTGCTCTCACTTCCCACTTGCTATTCTCCTTTTATTATCTTCTTTATTATCACTGAAATACCTAAGCCTACAATCTTTGACTGTTGATGATCACGTGATATTGGAAAGCTAGGGTCCACGTGATTTTAAAGAGTTTGGAGTTTTAAACAGGTAAGTGTCGTATGGTCCCACATGATATGTAGAATGAAACATGCATCATGTTAGTTAATAGTTAAGTGTTTATAAAATGAGGATGCATATTTGCTGAAACGTGGATGAGAATTTAGGGTGTGTCGCATGTCTTGCTTTTGCTTATTTGATGATCAATATTTCATAAGATGCTATTGAAATGATTTATGAGATAGAGAGATAATTGAAAACGTGTACAAAAGAGTGCATAAAAGTTCATGAAAGATGATATACGTATGCTCTGTTTTCACTATATTTGGGTGAATCTCTTTGGGTGTTTTAGAAATGAACTAAAATGAGTCTAGAGTTAAGGAAAAAGGAGTAAGGTGATGTCGTGATATGGGAAAAATTAAAATGTGAAGTTAGAGATGAAATGAGGGTGTTGAAGAAAATGAAGAAGTGCAGAAGATGAAAAAAATTGCAGAAAACATGATGAATGCGTGTTTGATATGTTCAGTTTTTGATATTTATGAGTAATCATAGATTTTGATTTGTTTGTGTTAAGTTGAACTGAAATGGAAGTAGGAATGAAGAGGAAATAATGGAAACATAAGTTAGAAATGTTGAATTTAGTAAAAGAGATGAAAATCTACAGTTTCGAATGAATCTGCAAAAAACAAGCACGATCGTGATAGAGAGTAACCCTCATAGGAGTTGCATGATCGTGACCAAAGAGAGAGAGGAATCAGCTGGAATTACACGACAGTGAGAGTGCAGAGACTTATAACAGTTTTGATTATCCTTTGCTCTTTTGACCATAAATTTTTCTCCCGACCTTCGAATAACTTTAAATTTGAACCACAAACTCCTCACACACTTTTTTTTCGTCTCCATCAAAATTTATGATCATCTGAATTTGTTAGGAAAGGATTGATTGATGAGTTTAGGATGAAAATAATGAAGTGTGCTGGAATATTGTTAAATAGAGTGTTTTCACTAAACATACACCTGTATTTTGGCTATATCTTGATCTTTAGATATCCAAATGAGATTATTTTTTATTTATATTAAACTGGAGATATATGGTTACAAATTTCATGAAGGAATCAAATTTTAATTATGTCTCTAAGAGTTTCAAACTTTGACTTAAAGTTAAGTACATAGTATTGTTGCAGTTTGAGTACAGTCTGAAATATTTTGTGTATAACTTACAGAATATTGAACCAAATTGTGAGACCTTAGTGTCATTAGAAACTTAAGACTTATGGGAACATTGTTTTAGAAGAAGGTGAAGCCTAAATACTTCATTTTCCTTGTCTTAATGACCATGCCAATGGACCCAAAAATCTATTTTTAGAAACAAAAAGCTGGAATGATCAATTGAGTTATGAACTTAAACTCAATTTGTTTTATTGAGGTGTAAACCTAAGTTCAAATTAGACTTATGTGAGTTTTGATATTTGAATGATCATGTGATGAGAATAATGGAAATATACCCGGGATTGTCATTGAACATGCATTGTATATAATTCATATACACATTTATGCATAAATGAATACTTATAATTATGCAAAGTTGTGATGTGTGTAAATGTGTATGTATTGCATGATTTAGAAGATCGATTTGAGCAATCACATTTAGACATTGCCGGGAGTTCGAGGCAATAGCTTTCTAGAGCAACCTGTGAGTAACCTAAATGGTCTCACTTAATTAATTGTTTGTTTTAAATTCTGTATTTAATTATGTTGTGAATTTGATTGTATTGATTCCAGACATTGAATGTCCGAGGCGTTTGATGCACGAATGACATATTGGAAGTGTTCCTTGTATGCAAATTTGACGAAATAAATGGTTCTTAACATATATATGGAATGTCAGACCAAGTTCCGATGATAAATGTGAATGACAATGCGATAGTGAATATGACTGTGTAATATCGAGCACTTTTGATTGACTGAATTTATGTGAGGCATTTCATTACATGAATGTATTAACAGATAATGACAGTTATGACCTAAGTGGCCACCGAAAATGATCTTAAAGCTCATATTGTGATTAAGAGCCAAAGGCTCGCTATGTATAATGAGCGTTGTATCCCCAACAAATAAGGGACAATTATCAATAAGCCCGGTATCTACAATAGATACGGGACATTTATGGGCACTCGGTCACAACAACGTAATAATCTGAAATGAGTCTTATGAGTATTGTATATACATTTAATATGTATGTTTGAATGACTAAAATGTACTGTTGACTTGTATTTAAGTGAGAACGTGAAAATTATGAATAAAGTGTTATGTGATGCTAGATGATGATAAATAAAATGATGTGAATTATGTGATTGTATGTATTGAAGTGATGTATTAATTGAATGAACCATCGAGGATGGTTACCTTACTGAGTTCGCAAAACTCACCAAAATTGCAACGTTGACATTTCAAGACCGTGAGAGTATACTAGTGACAGAGAGACTCTACAAGAAGCTTAGTTCTTATACTTTTGAATAGATTAAATGGCTCGAAGGTTAGTCAGCTGAGACTGAAGGTTCTACTTAGAAATTTTTGTATAATTCCTCATATATGTAGCATGTTTTGTAATTAGTCTTGATAGTGTACATATATGGATGTTTTGTAAAGCTACAATGTATATTCGGTTTTTATGAAATGAAATGAGGAATTTTGGGTTTTAAAATATTTTGATATTTACGCTTTGAATGTTGATGCCATGATTAAGTTAGAAACGTGACTGCTCTAGCATGCCACCCTTGCGAGGTATGTACTCGGATATCCTTCAGGATGTCAGGTATGCGTCTTGTGGGAGTGGGGTACTACATTGTTTGGTATCAAAGTATGGTTTGGCATCCATAGGGACAGATTAAGCATATAGGCATGATATGTAGTGAGAAACTTAAATAGTGATCGCTATCATTGTCTATTATAGTTCATCCAATATAGGTGATCAAGAGGGACAATCAGCTAACCTAGGATCAGCAAGAGCTAGTAAGGAGTCTTCTGTACCTCGACATGAGAGAATGCCACCTAGAATTCCTAAGAGAGGGAAAAAGGAGGTACGACAAGCTGCGAAAACAAGGGGTTGTGGATTTCTAAGGAAGTACAGACCCTGTAGAGGTTGAGGATGGCTAGAGAGAACAGAGAGGATCTTTAATCTGATGGACTGCAAGCCAAATGAGAAGTTCGACTACGCAGTTTCTTTACTGCAAGGCCCAGCTTACCAATGGTGGAAAACTGTTCCAGACGTACCACCAGGCTTTGTAACTTGAAGTGGGGAGACTTTCTGAGCATCAAGTAGGTTAAGGCTGAGCATCAAGCTCTGGTTGGGAAGCTACATTCGTTACTTATTTCGAAGTGGAAATGAGAACGAATTACTATAGATTTCATTATGGGATTGCTAAAGACTCTGAGGCAAAACGACACTATATGGATTGTGGTAGACCGATTGTCTAAGTCGGCCCATTTCTTACCAGTGAGAGAGAATAACTCACTAGACCAATTAGCTCGGAGGTATGTGAATGAGATAGTTAGACTACATAAGGTTCCGGTGTCCATTGTATCGGACAGGGATCTCAGATTTACTTTGAGATTTTGGAAGAGTTTGCAGTTAGCTATGGGTACAAAGTTAAACTTCAATACTGCATTTCATCCTCAAACAGATGGACAGAGTGAGAAGACAATCAAGATTATTGAGGATATACTCAAGGCATGTGTATTGGAGTTTCAAGGAGCTTGGGATCATTATATAGCATTGATTGAATTTGCTTACAACAACCATTATCACAATAGTATCAAAATAGCACCGTATGAGGCACTACATGGCAGAAAGTGTCGATCGCCTCTATATTAGGACGAAGAGGGCTTAAGAATGGTTGAAGGCTTAGAATTGATACAAGATACTGTGGAGAAGGTGAAATTGATCCGAAGCTGAATTAAAGCAACTCAAGATAGACAAAAGTGCTATGTGGATCAACACCGAAGGGATATATAATACAATGTAGGAGATAAAGTGTTTCTGAGAGTATCGCCTTAGCGAAGAGTGCCGAGGTTTGGTAAAAAGGGTAAGCTGAACCCTAGGTACATTGGTCCTTATGAGATTATTGAGAGGATAAGACCTTTGGCCTATAAGTTAGCGTTATCGAATGAGATGTCTCAGTTACACTGTATTTCATGTGAGTATGCTCAGGAGATACCGATCTTATCCGATGCATGTGTTACCAGCTCAAGAGATTGAAATTGCCAGTAACCTAAGTTATGTGAGGAGCCAATCAAGATAGTGGGATCTTAGATATAATAGCTGAGAAACCAAGTAATTCTATTGGTAAAAGTCCTTTGGAGGAATCACTTAACTGATGAAGCAATTTAGGAAACAAAGGGGCACATACGGAAACAATATCCCTACCTGTTCGAACAATTAGGTAAGAATTTCGAGGACGAAATTTTTTTAAGAGGTGAGAATTGTAACATCTCATTATTCCATGTTAAGGACTAGAACCCTAGAATAGTGTACATGAGAGTTTATTGAAAAGTTAGAAAGTGCATTTCATGCTCATGCATAATATGGCATACACACACGTGAATATTGATTTTTACACATTAAAATAATTGTACATGCATTCATTGACATTTTTCGGGTATAATTGAGTTATAAATGTGATTATATTGAGAATTGTCATTTTTATGTGTTGAAATTGATTTGAAAAGTATGCTTATCGATTTAGAATTTTTGGTGAAATTTAGGAAATTTCTGAAAAGTTCGAGTATTTTTGGACTAGGAAAATACCAAATGGCAAGTCAATTGATGAATGGATGTAGAAATAAGAGTCAAATGACAGTGAAAAATTTTATAGACAACTTTGGGATTTATTAACAAATGTCATTAAAAATTGAGAGACAATTGGAGTAAAATTTAGAGTTGACTGGACTAGTTTAATATGAGATCCTAGTTTAAACTCATAGAAGTTGGACAAGTGGCACTTGTCACTTGCCAAGCCTAGTCTTATTATATGATTATTACTAGAAAGATTAAATTAATTGTTTTGATCTTGCTTTCTTCTTCTTCTTCGTGACTTTCTTCATCTTCTATAAGCTTCTTACTTTCAGAAATTTTCTTACCCTCACAACGCAAGCTTTGCTCTCACTTCCCACTTGCTATTCTCCTTTTGATATCTTCTTCATTGTCACTGAAATACCTAACTCTATAACCTTTGATTGTTGATGATTGTGTAATATTGGAAAGCTAGGGTTAACGTGATTTTGAAGAGCTTAGAGTTTTAAACAGGTAAGTATCATATGGTCTTTTATGATATGTAGAATGAAACATGCATCACATTAGTTAACAATTAAGTGTTTATAAAATGAAGATGTATATTTTGCTTAAACATGGATGAGAATTTAGGGTGTGTCGCATGTCTTGCTTTTTCTTATTTGATGATCAATATTTCATAAAGATGTTGCTGAAATGATTTTTAAGATAGAGAGATCATTGAAAACATGAATAAAAGAGTGCAGAAAATTCATGAAAGATGATATACATATGCTCTGTTTTCACTGCATTTGTATGAATCTCTTTGGGTGTTTTAGAAATGAACTAAAATGAGTCTAGAGTTAATGAAAAAGGAGTCAGGTGATGTCGTGATATGGGAAAAATTAAAATGAGAAGTTAGAGGTGAAATGAAGGTGTTGAAGAAAATGAAGAAATGCAGAAGATTAAAAAAATTGCAGAAAATATGAGGAATGCGTGTTTGATATGTTTGGTTTTTGATATTTGTGCGTAATCATAGATTTGGATTTGTTTATGTTGAGTTGAACTAAAATGGAAGTAAAAATGAAGAGGAAATAATTGAGACATAAGTTAGAAATGTTGAATTTGGTAAAAGAGATGAAGAAGAGATGAAAATCTGCAGTTTCGTATGAATCTGTAGAACATCGTCTATCAAGATCGTGCACAAGCATGATCGTGACAGAGAGGGAGCCTCAGATGAGTTGCACGATTGCGCAACAGAGAGTAACCCTCAAAGGAGTTGTACGTTCGTGCAGAAGCACGATCGTGACCGAAAAGATCCTTAGAGGATTTGCACGATCATGCACAAGCACGATTGTGACATCGAGGAGATATCCAAAAAAGCATGATCGTACACAAGCACAATCTTGACAGAGAAGAATCAGCCGGAATTGCACGATCGTGACAGTGAGAGTGCAGAGACTTATAACAGTTTTGATCATCCTTTGCTCTCTTGACGATAACTTCTTCTCCCGACCTTCAAATAACTTGAAATTTGAACCACAAACTCCTCATACATTGTTTTTCCTCTCCACCAAAATTTATGGCCATCTGAATTCGTTAGGAAAGGATTGATTGATGAGTTTAGGATGGAAATGATAAAGTGTGCTGGAATATTGTTAAATGGAGTGTTTTCACTGAACATACATATGTAGTTTGGCCATATCTTGATCTTTAGATATCCAAATGAGCTTATTTTTTATGTATATTAAATTAGAGACATATGGTTACAAATTTCATAAAGGAAACAAATTTTAATTCTATCTCTAAGAGTCTCACAATTTGACTTGAATTTGAGTACAGAGTACTGTTGCAGTTTGAGTACGGTCTGAAATATTTTATGTTTAACTTACAGAATATTGATCCAAATTGTGAGAACTTGGTGTCATTTGAAACTTAGACTTATGGGAACATTTTTTAGAAGAAGATGATGCCTAAATACTTCATTTTCCTTGTCTTAATGACCATGCAAAATGAACCCAAAAATTTATTTTTAGAAAAAAAGTTGAAATGATCGATTAAGTTATGAACTTAAACTCTAAGTTGTAGCACCCCACTCTCGCGAGACACGTACCCAACATTATGAGTGATGTCTGAGTATGTATCTCGCAAGGGCGGCATGCTAGAAAAGACAAACACTCAAAACTCGATATAATTTTTTTTCAAATTTATCATACACGTATTCAGAAACCGGTAATTAAATCGAGCTTATACTTTTATTTCATAAAAGTCAAAATCACAATCGTCATTACACTTTGATCAATCTCTTTGACAAAACATTGCCAAATTTTACCAGTTATTACACACAGAAATATTTGAATAAATATTGTACAGAAATCGCGGAATATACAAATTTATACAAAAATAAGAAAATACAAATGTAGATGCAAACTAATCTTGACATCTACCTCTTACTTGAATGCAGTAGGTTTACTCCCATTTGCCTAATAGGGTACTCTTCTGAGCCTAAAAAATAACTGCAAATTTTGGGTAAGTTTTGCAAACTCAGTGAGTGATCATCCTTGATGGCTCACTCAATCACATAACACATACAATTTATACAAATCACATTCATTGAAGCATATTTCATATACAAAAATCAGTTAGCTTATTCAAATCATACACATCAAATGGATATATGATGCTTATGAGACTCACTTTCAATTTGTTATTGTTGTGACCGAGTGCCTATAATTGTCCTGTATCTATTGTGGATACCGAGCTTATTAATAACTGTCCCGTATTCGTTGGGGATAATGGGCTCATTTTATATAGTGAGCCTTTGGCTCTTAATCACTTTCTGAGCTCTATACCCTTTTTCACATTTTGAGCTTTAAGCTCTTTTTCGGTAGCTACTTCGGTCATAACTGCCTTTATCTTTCATGCATTCATGTAATGAAATGCATCAATCACATACTTTTAGTCAGTCACATGATCTCATTTACACATTCACTTATACATTCTCATCGAAGCTTGGTCCGGTATTCAGAGATCACATTTAGAAGCACTTATTTCATCATGTTCACATACAAGTAGCACTTCAATATCTCATTCATATATCACAATCATCGGACCTTCGTTGTCTAGAATTCAACAATCAAATCACATTCATAATCATTCAATACATAATATAAACAAACAAGCAATAAAGTAAGACCATCTAGGTCTACTCACAGTACGCTCTAGATTAGCATTTGCTTCCAAGTTCTGGAACGTCTGGATGTGAATGTTCTATCCTGTATCATCATTATGCAAAACACATCACACAATCAGTTTTACACATATGTATATGTGTAATGTATAATGCATGCTCAATGACAATCCCGTGTATGCCTTCTAAATTCACATCTTATGCTCATTCCCATTTCATAATTCATATATGTCTAATTGAACTTAGATTGACACTTTATTTGTACATGATCATTCTAAGTTCACCATCCAATCGTTACCATTTATATGTATATAGCTTATTCTTAAGCTTACACCTCAAGAACACTTAGTTCTTCTGATGTCATAATCCAATTTCTTGTCATTTCTTTTCTAACATTATATACTCTCATAATACTAAATTCTTATTCACATTTACTTAATACATATTACTCAACTCCTTTGGATCATAACTATAATCATATGCACATCTTCATTCTCATTACACTCATATCTTTGGTACTTTGATATCATCCATTCATTCACTAAGTTATAACCCCAATTATCACTTCAAACATATCACACATTAGTCACATGATCAAGGCATCACTCTAGGTTCATTCCAAGTCCCTTTTAAGCCTTAATTAGTACCACTTGACCTGTGAATGTCCGTTAGGCGGACATCCATGTTCGTTAAATGAACCTTTACGGGTCTCTTATAGAAACTTGCAATTTTGACCCTCTAGACATCAAAATCTCTTCTTAGGGCCTTCATAGAAGTTGTAGATCTCAAAGTCCTCTTTCTAGCCATAACTAAATGATCTCAATCTGAGTTATACAGAAAAATTTGTGCTTCTTGTCCCAAAGTATGTCCAAGTGTATTCAAAATTTCTAAATTATAACTCTTTACTTACTACATTCACTACCTTAAGCTTGTCTATCATTTCTAATTCAATTTCTCCTCATTTTTCGATCATTCTAACTCCATTTCAACTCAATATCATCCATAAACAAATTATAGTCCATGATTAATTATGAACACTAATAACAAAACATATGTATGCACATTCATCATCAACTTTTTGCACTCAGTACTCAACTTCAAGTCACAATTAGAAACTCGTAAAGACAGAATTTGAATTCGATGTCTTAATGAAAAAAGTAGTCATATGTCTCTAATTTAATCAAATCAAAGATCATCTCATTTAGATATCTATAGAACAAGTTATGGCTAAATTACAGAAGCATATCCAGTGAAATTGTTACAGCTAACATATTCCAGCCACTTTAAACACCATTATCTTTTATCTCTAAACTTTCATCCTAGTTATTCTCTTTTCAAGATATTATACTTGCCTTTTCTTTAACTTCTATACCCAATCCAATCCATTCCTAAAATAACCAATTATCCACGTTTTTATCCATAAAAACAGAACATAACAATATCCATTCATCATTCAAATTTTCTTCACTTCATTCTAACTCTAAAACATCTTTATATCAATTTATGAATCATTAATCATCATCCATATAAAATCAAGACATAAATCTACCACATTCCTCATTCACGTTTTTAACATGTACCCATCCTCATTTCATGACCATTTTACCTTTTACTATCATTGAATATGCTTTTTTTAAGACAACCCATGAAAAACAAAGTTTAACTTACATGTTTAACTCCAAAGCTCCTTCAAATCACCAAGAAACCTTAACTCCTCCACGTACACAATCTTCACCTTTTTGAGATGGAATAAGTTAGGCCTTTTAGCAACAAGAAGAGGGAGGCAATGAATCTTGAAGAAGCAAGGTGAAAGAGTTGAACAAAAGTCAACATGATGAGGGTGAGAGTGAATGTCGTAGGTGAAGGAGAGGAATGAAGAAGATGAAGAAATGAAGTTGAGCAAAATGGAGCGTGTATCTCGTTTTTCACTTAATAAAAACGTGACTTAACAAGTGGTGTGGCAAGTGACACTTGCCACTTGCCACATGTCACTCTCTCATGGTCCCTTCTTGCTCTTTTAATAAGCTAGTCCATTTGTCTCCAATTTTTAACCCAATTTTCTCCCAATTTTCAATGATACTTGCCATTAAATCCCAATTTCATATATAAAAAATTTTTCAGTTCCATTCGACTCTTATTTCTTCTACTATTCATCAATTATTTTTCCACTTGATATTTTTTCTAGTCCAAAAAATACCCTTAATTTCAGTAAATTCTCAAATGTCACCAAAAATTATGAGTTGATAAACATACTCTCCAAATCAATTTTTCACATATATAATTCACAATTCTAAATATAATCACATTTATAGATCAATTATACCCGGAATATGTCAATGAATGCATGTACAGTCATTTTAATGTGTGTAAAAGTTCAAATTCACATGCGTATATGCTAACATTATGCATGAGCATGAAATGCAATTTTCTAATCTCTCATTGCTATTTCTCAATTATAGAAATCTAGGGTTCTAACCTTTAGTATGAAAACGGGATGTTACACAATTTGTTTTATTGAGATGTAAACCTAAGTTCAAGACTTATGTGAGTTTTGATATTTGAATGATCATGTGATGAGAATAATGGAAATGTACCTGGGATTATCATTGAATATGCATTGTACATAATCCATAGACACATTTGTGCATAAATGAATACTTATAATTGTGCAAAGTTGTGATGTGTGTGAATGTGTATATATTGCAAGATTTAGAAGAGCGATTTCAGCGACTACATCCAGACATTGTAGGGACTTCGAGGCAATGGTTTTCTGGAGCAACCTAGATAGTCTCACTTAATTAATTGTTTGTTTTAAATTCTGTATTGAATTATTTTGTGAATTTGATTATATTGATTCCTAACATTGAATGTTCGAGGCATTTGATGCACAAATGACATATTGGAAGTGTTCCTTGTTTGTGAATTTGACGAAATAAATGGTTCTCAATGTATATGTGGAATGTTGAACCAAGGTCCGATGATAAATGTAAATGATAATGCGATAATGAATATGACTGTGTAATATCAAGCACTTTTGATTGACTGAATTTATGTGAGGCATTTCATTACATGAATGCATAAACAGATAATAACAGTTATGACCTGAGTAGCAACCAAAAATGATCTTAAAGCTCATAATGTGATTAAGAGCCAAATGCTCGCTATGTATAATGGGTGTTGTATCCCCAACGAATAAGGTACAATTATCAATACGCTCGGTATCCACAATGGATACTAGACATTTATGGGCACTCAGTCACAACAACGTAATAATCTCAAATGAGACTCACGAGCATTGCATATACATTTAATATGTATGTTTGAATGATTGAAATGTACTATTAACTTGTATTTGAATGAGAACGTTAAAATTGTGAATAAAGCGTTATGTGATTCTACATGATGATAAATAAAATGATGTGAATTATGTGATTGTATGTATTGACATGACATATGAATTGAGTGAACCATCAAGAATGGTTATCTTACTGAGTTCGCAAAACTTACCAAAACTGCAACATTGACATTTCAAGACCGTGAGAGGATACTAGTGACAGAGAGACTCTACAAGAAGCTTAGTTCTTGTACTTTTGGATAGAAGAAATGACTTAAAGGTTGGTCAACTGAGACTGAAGGATCTAGTTAGACATTTTTGTATAATTCCTCATGTATGTAGCGTGTTTTGTAATTAGTCTTGATAATGTACATATATGGATATTTTGTAAAGCTACAATGTATATTCGATTTTAATGAAATGAAATAAGGAATTTTGGGTTTTAAAATATTGTGATATTTATGCTTTGAATGTTGATGCCATGATTAAGTTAGAAACGTGGCTGCTCTAGCATGCCACCCTTGCGAGATACATACTCAGATATCCTTCAGGATGTCGGGTATATGTCTTATGAAAGTGGGGTGCTACAAGTAATATATCACTGAGGGTTATTGGATTACTTTTGAAATGCACCCATGTGAACATCTCTGTTTGTTTGAATGTGTTCGTGAGTTATTAGATTACATTGTTATATTTAGATTTTTCAGCAAAGTTATTTTTGTTATATGTTATTTCTTTGATAACTCTTACATTGTCTTACTTTTATTAGGAATGGCTATGGCTGCCCGTGGGAGGGGAAAAATAAGCAGTATTGGAGGGATGATGAGGTTGAAGCTTTGGTCGACATTTTGTAAGAACTAGCTTGCGATCCTTTATAGAGAGTAGATGGGGGATTTAAGAATAATTACATGGTTAAAGTGTAAAAGATGCTGCTAAACAAGATTCCCAATTTTGATAAGGATGTCGATCCCCACATTGACTCTAAGATTAAATGGTTAAGAAACAAGTACAATCCAATTTTTGAAATGTGTATGCAAAGTGGCTGTCAATGGGATGATATTGAGCATAAGATCAATTGTGAGAAACAATGGTTTGATGAATGGTGCTTAGTAAGGGCATCTAACTCAAAAGTTGATTGAACTCTTATTTTAGTAGTTTCTTTTCTGATAATTATAACATCTTCTTCTTCTTGCAATTCTTTTTTACAGAATCACAGTAATGTAATTGGAATGTGGAACTTTAAATTCTCATATTTGCAGAAACTGAACATAATGTGGGGTAAAGATAAAACAACGAGACTCAAAGTTGAGGATATATCTGAAGCAAGTGCTAAGGCTAATAGCCCAAAGAATATGACAGTGTGTTCTTGGACAGTGAAGATGAACTTGTTGTGGTATCTGATACATAAGGATCTTCGGCTATTCCTTCAAGTACCCATGGAATAAAAAGGATTAAAAAACTTGTCACCAAGAAAGGAAAGTTTTTACAAGAAAAAAAAGACCAGCAACACTTCAGAATCCTATTGAGTCAAGGTTAGACAGCTTTACCGTTAAGTTTGAGTCTATTTGTGAACAAATGGCCTCACAATATACAGATGTTACAAATGCTTTGATTGCGGAGTCTAAATCTGATTCTCTAACTAATGAGAAGATGCAAGAGCTCATCAGTGAGCTTCTTAATATTGACATATCTCAAATAGATGTTGGTAAGGTTGCTATGTTATTCTGTAATGATCCTGCTAAAGTTCAGGTTTTGTTCGCTTTGCTAAGTCATTTTAAAAAACCTTTTGTACTTGGATTCCTCTATCTATCTTCTACTCTATGAATCATTCAATGAAGCATATTAACATTTTTGTAAGTATTATGAACTTATGATGCAATTGATGTTGCTTAACCAGGTTATTTTGTATTAGTTGGGAATTTTGTAGTTGTGATGCAAACAAAGTTTGTAGTGTTAACCTGGTTATTTTGAATCAATTGAAGGCTTTTGGTTAAGGTATTGTGTATATTTGTGATATTTTACATCATTTGCATTATTAGAGGAATGTAAATTGTATTAAACTATATTACTTGATTTTACTATAGCAATGGAATGGTGGATATTATGGTTATGTCGATGAATTATACAATATTTTAGATTATTAAACTATATTTTGAGGCTATTATGTAACTAATGATATGTTGATGCAAAAAAATGCTGGAGCAATTTTTCTTCAAGAGCTATTGGAAAGGAAATACCATAATATACTTAATTTTAAATATTTTTTCATTATAAATAGGGTGCGTAAAATATAATTAATTAAAATATTTTGAAATTTGGTATAAAACAAAATTTTATTTCTCAAAATTTGTAACCAAACAACACCATCAATAATAATGATAATAATTTTTTTATCTTAATTAATCATTCTCATCATTCCTTATATTCATTCTTGTTCACGTTCTCAACCAAACTTTCCGATTTGTAAATTTAGCAAGCAATCGTTAGTGAAACTCGCGTACAATAATTCTTTCAAAGCCAGCAATGCCTATTGGAGGTAGGCCCACACGACCTGAGCCAAAATTCTTCCTATTCATTTTTTTGAAATATATTATAGATGGTCCAATCGACGTCGTATTTGTATACATATTAATCGCTGCCTTTTTGAAAATTAGTATGAGCTTTGCAGACCATTGTTCTTTTCGCCGTTCGCTAACCGTCGGTGACTGGAAACACTGTCCGGAATTCCACACTCTTTCGCTTACAGGTCTTCGAAATGCCACCTAAAACAGAGAAGCCACCGATTGAGGTGGTGGAGATTGACAGCAGTGACGACGACGACGACGACGACGTCACGACGGTCCAAAAATCCTCGAATCCAAAAGGGGCACTGAAAACTCAATCGACCTCGCAGCTGGTTTCTCCGGCCGATCAGAAACTCGAGTTTCGTAGTTTCTGGAAAGCTGGAGGCCTTTACGTGGCCCCCACCTCTAGGAAGCCTGTTCCTGTAGGTCAGTTTCGTCTTCCTTCAATTGTTTGTTCTAGCGCGTCTTAACTGTACACGTAAATTTTCGGTTTCTAATCTTGGTGATTTACAGTTGATTTGGAACACGCACGAGTTCATCCCAAGTTTCTGCACTCTAACGCGACTTCACATAAATGGGCATTTGGAGGTTAGCCTGTTCTTTTAAGAAGTATAAATCAATTGTCGAATTTGATACTCGTTTTTATCACTTCCTTCTTGTTTACATATCTCTTCTTTTAATTGGTAGCAATTGCTGAACTATTGGATAATGCTGTTGATGAGGTATAAATCGAGCTTTTTTTTACATGCTTTACTTGATTAGTTTCTGTTCTTATGAACTTGTCTGATCAATGTGTTCATGACAATGTTTTCATGTCTGCCCTTAATTCAGATTCATAATGGTGCAACCTTTGTGAAGGTCGACAAAGTTGTTATCGCAAAGGATAATTCCCCTGCTCTGGTTTTCCAAGGTGAGTTTGAAG
Source organism: Erythroxylum pelleterianum (assembly GCA_027563865.1). Taxonomy (NCBI): domain Eukaryota; kingdom Viridiplantae; phylum Streptophyta; class Magnoliopsida; order Malpighiales; family Erythroxylaceae; genus Erythroxylum; species Erythroxylum pelleterianum. Next base: position 19,888,556 of record JAOQMR010000211.1, on the reverse strand, counting down.
ATGAACTTGCTTTATTTCTTTTTTAGATGTGATCCATTTCTCACTATAACAACATAACTTAAAATTTTGGGGAATGCTTTGTCAGATGATGGTGGTGGCATGGATCCTGCTGCTCTACGGAAATGCATGAGCTTGGGTTATTCTTCAAAGAAGTCTAATACAACAATTGGGCAATGTAATTTGTCTACCCTTTTTATTTAAAGATAGCTTTGAACACAGATGTGTTAGTAATTCTTACAAACATACAAGTCTTCCTTCTTTTACCATTCTCCTAACTGTAGCTGGTGATTCCTAAAAGATTTGTAGTTATTCGTGACGAGCACACTATTAAGCAATTCCTTATAATGTTCATGTTAAGGTAGATGAGACCATGGCATGTTGCAAATCCTTTTTCTTGAGTTCTTCACTTCGATTATGCTGACCATTTTTTCAGTCTGTTTTACTTGCATTCTGCTTCTAGATCTTTATATGAATGAAAAGATATGTATGGTTGCAGATGGTAATGGATTCAAAACCAGTACCATGAGATTGGGAGCGGACGTTATTGTTTTTAGTCGTGCAACTCGTGGCAGGTAGGCTTTTCCCCTGATATTTGTTCATTTAGCATAATTCAAAATTCAATTGTGATTGGGTTCACATCTGACAATTTGGGAATGTACTGGATAAAACTTTGACTTATCTGAAGATCACTTATCTTTTGACAGATATTATTATTTGAAATCATTAATGATATACAGAAATTGTGATTTGGATTAGTTTCGTAGATATTCCTTATTCTTAAGTAGCAAGTAGATTTCTTTGTCATCCTTTAAGTTATTGATATTTGAGGTGAAAGGGGTTGGAGTATTGCTATGATCTGTATTTTATCTCGTTTTGAACTTTAGCACCTTTCTATTGATATCTATTCTGTAGCAAGGCATTTCAGAGCGTTGGGCTTCTATCCTATACCTTCTTGAGGAAAACAGGGCAGGATGACGTTATTGTTCCAATGGTATCTGTCCTCATGTTGGATAATTTTGAAGTAAACTCATCATCAAAACTAATACATTCATTATTGTCTCATATGTTCCTTTCTCTTTATTTTTCAGATTGATTTTGACATATCTGGCCATTGGGCAGAACCAATTATTTATAGCTCACAGGATGATTGGTCTTCAAACTTGAAAACAATCCTTGAATGGTCTCCTTTTACATCAAAGGACGAACTCTTGCAGCAGGTTGGTTGGATTGATAGTGATTCCATAACTTGTAGTCACTTCTAGTGTATGATGTAGTTATCATTTGAAGGTGTTACTGCAGGGTCTAGTCATATAATGCTAAACTTTATTCAATGCCTTAAAATTCTAATCTACCTGCATGCATAATTTCTGCTGACTAATAGTTTAAATAACTTCACCTATTGAGTTTAATTTACCTTTCCTAGAATGCATCATTTATACCTTGATAGAAAAGTTGATATTTACAAAGTGATTGATGCTCCTTTGGCTCTCACTGACCTAAATGAAACTTTAGAAGTCAAATGTTACTAGCACCCTTAATGTGTTATTTACATTCCTGATGTCTTTTTGTAGTTTCTTGGGAATGCAATTTCTTGATTGTAATTTCTACGTACAATTAATCACAAAAAATGGGTTTGCATTGATGCCATCTCTAGCTCTCTAGGGTATTGTTGCATACCCACAAGATAATGCCTTTCAGAGTATTATAATTGTTGTTTTTAATTCTTAAGCACAACAGTATAAGAGTTCTAGTGTGTGGATGTTGTTCACTTCTTTTATTGCACCCTACACGTTATTTGCATTCCTGATGAATTTTTGTAGTTTATTGGAAATACAATTTCATATGCTTAATTTTGCATACAAATAATCACCAACAGGGTTTAGGTTGTTGCCATATTTGGTTTCTTGGGGTATCATTGCCTACTCACAAGATAATGCCTTACAAACTATTTTAATCATTGTTTTTAAATCTTAATCACAACAGTATAAAAGTTCTAGCATATTGATGTTGTTTGCCTTCTCTTTGATTGCACTGATTAATTTGTGTTTACCAGTTTGAGGATATTGGACCACATGGTACAAGAATATTAATATACAACCTATGGTTGAATGATGAAGGTGTGTATGAACTGAGTTTTGATGATGATGATGAGGTATGTTGTGTTTGCTTTGGCGTGTTATTAAATTTTGAACTATGTTCAAGGAACAAATATATTTTTGGCTTGCAAAATAACTTGATTAGTATGCTACTGAGGGCAAGTGACATCTAAATGTAACCAAAGACCTTTTTGTCTATGGGACATATAGTAGTCCCATTTTTTCCTATTTTTTTCTAGCCTCTTGTCTTTAGTCTTTACTAGTTTCAAAAGCCTTAACATTAGAAATCAAGTAGTAGATTGAGCATCCTTGTTTTGATTTTTTATTTATCAGTTAGCAGTAAACCTTAAAACAAAGTCTTATTTTGTTTTGTTTTGTTTGGTGAATATTCTAGCATATATTGACGCTTCTCTTGTAAACTAGAACTAATTTATTTCTTGTGGTTTACAACTTAAAATATGTCTTGTGACATCTTTCTTTTTTCTTTTGCAATTTTCATTGTTGTGTTTGGCAACTTTGAGTCTTTTATTTCAACATATCTCTTATGTACAATCTTGTGTATGGAAGATATACTTTATATTCAAATGCCAAGGGTGTGTTTGTACCTTCACGTTTCACAAAAGGTCTAAATAAGTCTCTACTGTTATCTTTGGTACCACTTTGGAAGTATCATAACGTTACTAAAATAGTACTCATTGCACCCTGAATAAGATGCAAAAGTGGTAACAGAAATAATGGCAGAGACTTATTTAGACCTCTAGTGAAATGTTAAGGTGAAAATCACACCTTTAGCTAATGTCTTAAAAAGTCATTTTTAAGATTACTTTCAGCATTTGGTTGGTCCAAATTCCCTAGTTGTGACATCACATAGGCTAAATTAATGATCTATATACCAAAACTGCTAAAAAATGAACTATGTAAGGATTTAAGGTGTTACTAGTATTATTTTGAAAATGTTAAGGTGTGATGTGAAACCATTAATAACAGTAGAGACTAACTTAGACTTTTTAGAAGACGTTGGGGGAAATTTGTGCCTTTTGCCTATATCAAATAAAGACATATCTTTATCTCCATATACGGAAAAATTTTAACTATTGATAAAAACAACTTTATATTGAGTTTTTATTTGTCACATGGAAATATTTATGGTTCCTCATTTATCTGTGACTTAGGATATACGACTCAGGGATGAAGCTAGTTGTGGAGGCCAAATAAAACTACACAAAAAGATTGCTGAGCTTCAGTCTCATATCTCCTACTGCATCCGCTATTCGTTGAGGGTAAGAATTCTATTTCATTTTTGTTTGTTTTCTACTATTCTCTGTTAACATTTTTTGACCTGAACAAACAATCTTCCTTTTGACTAGGCTTATGCATCAATCTTGTACCTAAGAAAATTCACAAACTTTAGTGTTATTCTAAGGGGCAAGCCTGTACAACAATTTTTTATAGCAGATGACTTGAAATTTACTAAAACAGTAAATTACAGACCTCAGCTGGCAGTGACATCGAATGAGGTAAGATCACTGGATGTTATCATCCATCTCCTTTTCTTAGAATTTTCTCTCTTTTATGTCTGTCATAATTTCACTGCACAATGCTACAAGCTGCAGTAATACCATGGGCTTCCATTTAATCCTTTTGGTAATTGATGCTTAAATGCTTATGCTAAAAGTCTTCCCTTTAGTATTGCAGTTAATCCTTTTCTCTTCCATCAGTGATCAACAATTGCCTCATCTTTCTAGCCTGTTATGTAACACGTACTCATGGTCATTTTATAAGTTATGTTAAAGTGTACCAATATCCCATGTCGAATAAAAGCGAGAACCCGTCAAGCATTATAAGGCTTGGACAATCCTCCTCACCTTAAGGTGACTATTGTAGTGGAGTTAGGTCCAGTTTTATTATGATATCAGACCCATTCCTAATTTGATGTTGGGCATTCCACAAGTATTCAGGTGGGCCACTCATAGCTGTTCAATTCCACAAACTTTATGAACCAAATATCTATTCCTAGGCATGAAAAAGAGTGTTAAAGTGTATCAGTGTCCCACATCAACTAGGAAAACAGCTTAACAAGCCTTATGAGGCTTAGGTAATCCTCTCCTATTAAGGTGCTTTTGAGGGTGGAGTTTGGTCCAGTTTTATCATGTTATTATAGATGGATAACACATTTAGCACAAGATGTTGAAAGTGTTTATTTGTATTCACTATATGTCTGTACATAGGAACAAGGAATAGCTAGATTTATATACAAACTTCCTAGGACTATTTAGGAAGTAATTTAACTATTAACTATAGGAAATCTCTCAATTATAGGAGAGATTATAGGAGCAATAATAAACATATAAATACAAGATCAATCCTAATTAATACAAAATCAATTCTAATAACTTTAGTCAATACTCCCCCTCAAGTTGGTGCATAGATATCACACATGCCCAACTTGCAAACAAGGTTATGAAACTGTTTGTTGTAGAGTCCTTTGGTAAAGACATCTGCTAATTGTTCATTTGACCCCACATGGAATAATTGCAGAGAGCCATTCACAAGTTTTTCCTTCACGAAATGTCGGTCAATTTCTATGTGTTTCGTTCGATCATGCTGAACAGGATTGAGCTATGCTAATGGCAGCTTTGTTATCACAATAGAGAGATGAACTTCCTTCATCCTTCAGTTGTAATTCATTCATCAGCTTCCTTACCCACAATAATTCGCACACACCTTGAGCCATAGCTCTATATTCAGCTTCTGCACTGGATCTAGCAACTACATTCTGTTTCTTGCTTCTCCAAGTGACTAGATTTCCTCCTATGAGCGTACAATAACCAGTGGTCGACCTCCTGTCATCTGGAGATCCAGCCCAATCAGCATCTGTAAATGCTTCTAACTTAAAATGACCATTGTTAGTAAACATAAGGCCTTTTCCTGGAGCAGACTTTAGATAGCGCAAAATGCGAAACACAGCTTGTAAGTGTGGTTCCCGTGGGTCATGCATATACTGACTTACCAGACTAACTGCAAATGCGATGTCTGGCCTAGTGTGAGAAAGATAGATGAGTCTCCCAACCAACCTCTGATATCTTCTCATGTCTAATGATGTACCCGTTCCTGCTTGCAATTTGTGATTGCATTCGATGGGAGACTCAGCTGGTTTACAACCCATCATACCAGTGTCTTCCAATAAGTCTAGGACATATTTTCTCTGGGAGATAAAGATTCCTCTTCTTGATCTAGCGACCTCAACTCCCAAGAAATATTGCAATTTTCCTAGGTCCTTAATTTCAAATTCTTGAGCAAGTAGTTTCTTCAACCTCGCCATCTCTTCTATATCACTTCCAGTTACAATAATGTCATCAACATAGACAATAAGAAGCGTGATCTTACCGTGGGAGTGCTTGATGAATAGGGTATGATCTGCATTACTCTGTTGATAACCAAAAGTGATCATAGCCCGATTGAACTTTTCAAACCATGCTCGTGGTGATTGTTTCAGCCCATACAAGGCCTTTTTTAGCCTACAAACTTTCCCTTGTGTCCTCTCATCTTCAAACCCTGGAGGAATCTCCATATACACCTCCTCCTCCAGATCCCCATGAAGAAATGCATTTTTAATATCAAACTGCTGTAAGTCCCAATCCAAGTTAGCTGCACACGAGAGTAAGATTCTGATTGTATTCATCTTAGCAACCGGAGCAAAGGTTTCTTGATAGTCCACTCCATATGTTTGAGTAAAATCTTTAGCCACCAATCTTGCCTTGTACCTCTCAATGGACCCATCTGGCTTATGCTTTACTGTGAATACCCATTTGCAGCCAACCATTCGTGTTCCTTCTGGAGCAGTGACAAGTTCCCAAATCTCATTTTTTGCCAGGGCCTTCATTTCTTCAATCATAGCTTCTTTCCACTGGACAATTTTCATTGCTTCTTTCCAATCCTGTGGAATAGACACAGAAGAAATGGACAAGACAAAGGCTCTATAGGCGGGAGACAATAAGTCATATGTAACAAAGTTAGAAATTGGGTGTTTGGTGCAACTTCTAACACCTTTTCGAAGAGCAATTGGCTTATCTAAATCATCAGATAAATCATTATCTAGCTCACCAGTGTTCTCGAGAGAAGAGGACGGCATTGGCACAGACTGCATGATGGCTTTTTCTGTCTTATCTCGCCTTGAGTATGTCTTTAAGTCTGGTCTATCTAAGCGCCGATTTTGATCCTCCTGAACAACACTAGTTATCTCCCCCTAAATTGCTCTTTTTCCTTGGGTCACATTATCTCTAGAGTCAAGCAACATTTTTTCTTCAATCTCATTCTCCCCTTGAAGAAGGGTTGCGGATGTGGTAAAATAGGACTCATACTCCAGAAAAGTGACGTCCATACTTACAATGTATTTCTTAGATGGGGGATGATAACACTTATAGCCTTTTTGTGTGGGAGAATATCCAACAAAAACACATTTCAAAGCTCTTGGCTCCAACTTGCCAACATTCCGAGCATGAACAAAGCAAACACACCCAAAAACTCGCGGAGGTACAGTGTAAGAGTTTGTACCTTGTAATAGTTCAACAGAGCTTTTAAAATCTAAGATTCGAAGTGGGATTCTGTTGATAAGATAGGCGGCTGAAAGGACTGCATCACCCCAATATCCCTTTGGAAGATTCATTGTGAACATAAGTGATCGTGCAACTTCCAGAATGTGTCTGTTCTTCCTTTCCGCAACTCCGTTCTGTTCACTAGTATAGGCACAACTAGTTTGATGAACTATTCCAGTAGAATCCAGATAAGCACGAAATTTTCCATCCATATACTCCATTCCATTATTTGACCGTAAGATCTTGATTCTAGCATCATGTTGAGTACTACTAATCATTTTGTGAAAAGATTGGAAGCATGAAAAAACTTCATTCTTGTTTTTCATCAGATAAACCCAAGTCAATCGGGTGCAACAATCAATAAAAGTAACAAACCATCTATGGCCAGAAAGAGAGGGAGTTTGAGTAGGACCCCAAACATCGGAATGAATAGTCATAAAAGGATCAGAACTCTTATTACTTGATAAATGAGAAGAACTTCTGATGTGTTTAGCAAATTCACATACCTCACAAAACAAAGAATCAAAAGAAGTTCTTTTAAACAAGTTTGGATAAAGTTTTGCTAGAACAAAAAACGAGGGATGTCCTAACCGCCTATGCCACTGTAGGATTTCCTTATTAATCACATCGTTTCCAAAAGATACTTGATGTGCAACTTTTAGGCGCTCGTCTTCCAAGACATACAAATCATCCTGCAGTCTACAAGTTCCAATCCTCTTCCCTGTGTGAAGGTTCTGAAGAACACAATAGTCAGGAAAAAATTCAACTTTGCAATTAAGAGCCTTTGTGATGGAACTGATAGAGAGAAGGTTAATAGAAAAACAAGGTACGTGAAGTACTGAAGATAGGGTAATATTGGGAGTATAGTTAACAGAACCTGTACTAGATACGGGAGTAAAAGACCCATCTGCTATTCTAACATTATCTTTGTTGTTTCCATGAGAGTATGTTAAGAAATTTTTTTGAGAGCCTGTCATATGTCTGTTAGCTCCAGAATCTATAATCCAAGGATTATTTTTAGATTTGTAGTGTTCAATACCTGATTTGGCAAGGTTTGATGCACCAACTGTGGAAGCAAAGTCTGCTTTTAAGAGAAGCTGTCTTAAAGCCTGAAGTTCCTCATTGGATAATCCCCCTGCTAACGATGTTTCGGACACTTCAGTTCCATCAGCCAAATGAGCCTGACCCTTTACCACGGAGCCACCTCGTTTCCCACGACTCTGATTCGGCCTTCCATGTAATTTCCAACAGGTTTTTCGGGTATGTCTTGACTTTCCACAGTAATCACAATGTAAGTGATCCTTATTAGATGAGGTATTTGCAGGTTTCTCCTTTTCGGTAGAACTTGCTACTAATCCTGCTTTTTCCATGACAGGTGTATGTAGCATAACATTTCGCCTATTTTCTTCTTGTTGTACTACAGAATGTGCAAGATGAACAGAAGGAAAAGGATCTTTTCCAAGAATTGTTCCTCAGATATGATCATACTCAGGGTTAAGACCTGCTAAAAAATCAAATACCCGATCTTCTTCTATCATTTTCTGAAATCTAGCAGCGTCTTTTGAGCATTCCGCTTGAAAGTCCTGATAGTAGTCTAATTCCTGCCACAACCCACATAACTCCGCAAAATACTGTGATACAGTCATATCTCCTTGCTTCATGTTATGCAATTTATTACGAAGATCAAAAATTTGAGCTTTATTACCTATTTGAGAATAGGTCAGAGCAGCAGCTTTCCATATCTTTGCTGCTGTATCAAGTAGCTAGTATGTCCGAGCAATCTCTGGTTTCATTGAGTTTATGAGCCAAGACATGACGAGTGAATTTTCGGACTCCCATTGATTATAATCTGAAGTACTGACGTCAAGTCTCTTACTGTCATCAGTAATGTAATCCTACAATCCTCTAGCTTTGATGAACAACAAACAGGATCTTGACCAAGGAAGATAATTAGTTCCATCAAGTTTTACGGGACTAATTTGAAGTGAAGGATTATCGGAACTCGACATAATTACCTTCTTTCCCTCCATCTTCTCAAGTATTAATCAGAATCTCCAAAAATAGGATATGTGGGCAGAAAAATACCAGGAGCAAAAAATTACCGAAAGAAGACAAGAGAGCAAGGGTACTGAAAGATGGTTGAATGTTGCGTGTGACACCCCTAATGGAGAGGCAAGAGGCCGGAGACCCTGATGGAGAAAAAACGACGACGAAATTCTTGCAGGAGGGCGGCGCGTGGAGCCGACTCGCGGAAACCGCAGGACGCTATGGCGGCGCGTGGAGGTCCGGTTGACGTCGGGTCTTTCACGGTGATGGTCGCTGGTCACTGCTAAGGCTATCTAGGAGGGTGGTGAGAGAAAAATCGTTGCTGGTTGGGGCGAGTACAAACTCAGTCGGTGAAGAACAGCCGGAAAAATAAAAAACAGCAGTCCCTAAATCAGATAGGGCTCTGATAACATGTTGAAAGTGTTTATTTGTATTCACTATATGTTTGTACATAGGAACAAGGAATAGCTAGATTTATATACAAACTTCCTAGGACTATTTAGGAAGTAATCTAACTATTAACTGTAGGAAATCTCTCAATTATAGGAGAGATTATAGGAGCAATAATAAACATATCAATACAAGATCAATCCTAATTAATACAAAATCAATTCTAATAACTTTAGTCAACACAAGATATGAACAATGTACAAGACAATCGTAAATTTGTAATATGGAATGTTAACGGGGTTTATAAATGATTGAAATTCCTTTGAGATGCAAAGTAATGATAAGAAGCATTTAGAATTCCTGACAATGGATTGATAGGCAGGAATCTGTTCATGATCGGTTCACACCTTGCATATAGAGATTGATATGAAGTTGCATTTTGCAACTTTTTTCTCATTGATGTACCATTGAAAGTCAAATGCATTATTTTAAGAAAGCTGATGCTGTTGCAGTTTCAAAATGTCTATTTAGTGGAACTTGTATCCTTGAGCAACATATGACAAACATTTCATTTATATATTGGGAAGAAAGCAAATTGTGCTGTTACACGTCTGACAGCCACTACTTTGTTCCCTTTTTTTTTTTTCCCCTCAGTCAATCATTGCATACTTTTTTCAACATATATTGTTTCCAGGGAATAATTAAAAGCTCATGCGCTCTCACTTCCACATTTTCAATTTGTTTCTTATAAAATTTCTCTGTTGAGGTTCTAAACGCTTAAATGTTGGTTGTCTATTGGACCAAAGTATTCGAGTTTTTCATGTGGAACCATTTGACCTGAAAAGTGTATGTTTTCTCATCTCTCCTGCCTCTATTTGGGGCATTTAAGGCTACTGTGGAAACAACCATTGGATTCATCAAAGAGGCACCTTCTCTATCGGTTTCTGGATTCAACGTGTACCATAAAAATCGCCTAATCAGGGTAAATTCTGATACTATTTTGGTTTCAAGCTTTTAAAATAGGAACATAGCTATCTCAGGCTTGGAATTGTATATATAATTTTGATTTGGATGACTGTTGTTGCTTAGAAACTTAGATGCTTCTGATTGCTTCCTGCATTAAGTGTCCTTGATGCCTTGGGTAAAGTAAATTAGCAACATGTGACTGACATTAATTCAATATTTTTATTCTTTACCTGACTGCAGCCTTACTGGAAAGTCACCGGTGATGGTTCTTCAAAGGGATATGGTGTTGTTGGTATTTGTCCTTCTTCTGTAGATTTCTGTTATCTTCTTAATGATTTTTCAGTAAAATTGTATGCATGTACTACTTCACTTTATGCTACAGGGGTTCTTGAAGCCAATTTTATCGAACCAGCACATGATAAGCAGGATTTTGAAAGGTCATCACTCTTTATACGGCTGGAATCTAAACTGAAGCAAATACTGATGGAATACTGGTTTGTAACTGTTTGCTAACCTCTTTAGTCAAAGACTGTTTTTTTTTTCCCTTTTCGGATGGTAAATATTTATCAGAACATGGAGTGTGGAATGGAATCTTCTCGTAAAAGTATTTTGATAAGGTTTTTGGTGATATTAGTAGGTGCTATTCGAGCAGTTCCTTTTCTATCCATATCAGTATTTTGTATAGAGGTTATTGTGTTAGCAATAGTGTCCCGTAGAAAGTTTCAGGGAAAACCTTTTCCTACCAAAGTTCTTGCAGTCCGGCAAAGGATCTTCAGCCACCTTCTCTCGCATTCCCTACTCTTATCAGTCCCTCCACGTTAATGAGATGATATTTATAGTTCTTTCCTTTCATTTGTAAAAACTTGACATAAAGTTGTGTTTCCTTTATTTGGTTCCCATCCACACAACTGTAGCTTTTTCATGCATGTTTCCTATCAAAATTCATGTAACATTTTTGACTTGCAACAGATATTCTGCCTTTTCCATTTTTGTATGCTAATCTCAAGTAAGAATGGTGCCTACTATATAACAGAGGTAACAGGCGTAAAGGAGGTTTCAAAATTTTATCCGTTCCATTCATGGTTTGCTAAAGCTAAGATCACAGAGCAAAGATGTTTGATTTGCATGTCAGACATCTTCTATATCTGGCACGCTTATGATGTGTCAAATGTTAAAAGTGTGATGCAGATTTTCTTATTATTATTATGAGCCAATATTTACGCAGGATAAACAGAAGGAAAGATCCACACACTCATAAAATCACTTTTATGTTATCTCCGAAAAAAATTTGAAAGCTAATACGAGAATTTTGCCAGGAACAAACACTGCCACTTAGTCGGGTATCAGCCGCCTGGTTCAAGAAGCCATTATGTGCCAAAGGAGCATGGAGCTAAATTTCAGAAGCAGTTGCCTTCTAACCAGCATGATGTTAGTCTTTCAGCTGATTTCCAAGGAGGGAATCTAGATCAAGGCGATTATCTTGCAGAACAACCGCCGATAGGTTTTGCAGCTGTAAGAACCATATTTCTTTTTGTACTGCACAGCTGCCTCATTGATTCCTATCGTGCATCTGATTACTATGAATATCCGGCTCTAATACACGGAATATGATCTGCAACTCCGTGGTGTTTGGGCATACCTTGAGATTGTAGAGATCAAGGTTCTGAAAACATCAATTTCCTCTAATTATCTACCATTCAATTAAGTCAACGGTGGCTTTTAACTTTTAGGTGCCAGTCAAGAAGTACCTGCTTTAGGATTTTGGTCTATGAACAAGTTCTAGTTGTACATGTTAATGCATGAGAGCAGGAGAGAGAAAGTGGCTCCTTGAAATTTGTCATTTTTTTCCCACTTTTCTTTGATTCGTATAAAGTCAGTTTGGCAATTACAGATGCAGAATTCCAAAGAAATTTGTTATCTAATAGTCACTTCATTTTATCCCAGAGGACAACATATGTGTCCGATTATTTATCTTCTAGATTTCTGTGTGTGCACTTCAAGTTTTTCATTTTTCTTCATTTCCTGGCAGGGATCATCTGTTGAAGTCATATCAGAAAATATAGGGTCCATGTCAGTTGAACAGATATGTGACGAAAACTTGAAACTTTTCATGAGGTACTTGCTATCACTAAATCTAGTAGTTTATAGTTTAGAATAGAATCATTTAGTCTTGACCATTTTCACCTACAAATAAAAGGATTCCTACGGTTGAGCAAAAAGACTAAAGCAGCAACGAACACCAATTACATTGTTGAGCTTGGACAAGTGCTTCAATTTCTTCCTCTTAATTATTTATCTGTATCTAATATAGATACAAAGAAGTAATGTCAACTTGCTGGTTAAAGGCAGTTGATTGTTTTAGTGCTATACAGTTGCTGATGAGTTCAGAATTCTCGCTTTTATCTGTGCTTTTGTATTGAAATGCAACAATTACAATCGTCGTATTGAAATGCAACAATTACAATCGTCTACAGGTGTGAAGAACACGATCAGAAGGAGACTGAATTGAGAAAGACGGTAGATGTAATTAGTTGTAAAAGTCTTTTCCTTGCATGTTCAAGTACTCACTCGGCTTCTGGATTGGGAATCTAGGTTGAGGAGTTGGAAAAAGAGTTGGAGCAAGCCAAGCTGAAGTGTGCCCAACTTTCTGCACACGTGGAGACTAGAAAGAAGCAAAAGATAATGAAACAGCAGACAGAAAAGGCATTATGATAAGTACAAGATTTCCAAATTTCTGAGTTCATTAACTTGGCAGGATGAGTAGAGCAAGCATCTTTGTCCATCCAATCTGTGGATGGATATATGCAGCCATTCTAATGAACTGTGTATGCAACTTGGCTGTTCTTTTGCTAGTCGCCTTGGTTCTTCAGGTCCTTGAATATAGTAATATTAGCTAGTACAGACCTGAAGATGTACAGAATTTATATTGAATTGAGTAGTTATCATTTCATTTCAATTATCATGTCAGTAAAGCTTTTCAATTGGTCGACCGAACTCAGCCACTAAACAAATCGTTTGTCAATAATTTACAACTTTTATTAAAATTTGTTTAATTTTAATACATTATATAATCTATATTAAAATAATTAAATATAAATTTTAAAAAATCACCCTCTTGTTCTTGTATCCTGAATTAAATTTATGAGCTTCACTAGAGTAATTTCCAACTTTTTCCATAACGACATTTCCCAACAGGTCCTCAAATCCTTTGTACCCCTTCTTCTGTACTTACTCTGTGCTCATTACATTTGAACTATTTATTTATATGGGTCTCACATAAATAGATGGCTAAGATGCAATAGACACAAAGTAAGTACAGTAAAACCTCTATAAATGAATATTGTTGGGACTTGAAAAATTATTATCTTATACGGGGTTATTAAATTATCGATAAATAAATATTTTATTAATTTATAGAATAATTTTTATTTTGTACATTATATTTGTTAAATTAAACAATTAGTTTTTTCCGTAACTAAGAAAAGAAAATAAATAAAAAATTAATTAATGATGGTGCATTGTATCTAAGTTTATTAATCT
>JAOQMR010000211.1:19838838-19856544 GCA_027563865.1 Erythroxylum pelleterianum | reverse complement strand
TTTTTTATATAAACATTTTCTTTTTTTCTTTTAAGTTATGTTTAGTTGAGGATTTATTAATGAAATAGAATGGAATGGAATGTAATGTAATATTATTACATCATTTAGAAAGAGGGTTTATAATGGAATGAAGTGAAATAAGATGGAAGAAGAAAGTTTCATATTATATCTCATTCGATCTTAAATAGTAAAAATGAGAAACCTTCGATTTGAGGAGTTTATGATGAAATATACAAAGATAAACAACTTTTCACCATGTTACGTTGTAAACTTTCTTTCAAACCATATTTCATCATATTATATCATGAACTATTTCATCCCTTCAAACAATAATTTTCTAATATTACATTCCATTCCATTAAAATTCTTACGTTCAACCAAATATATACTTAACTAATATAAGAATTTGTATGCTTAACACGCAAACTTACATTTAATAACACATTTTTGGTATGTGAAATTTTTAAAAGTTAACATTTGTGAGTGGGCAAAAAAATATAAATATACGCCAAATTCTATCATCAAATTAAGGGTGACTTTGATATTATATTAAATTTTGTAAATTCTTCAATTTAGAGAAGTGTTTCATATAAAAAAAGGAATATCATATCTTAACTTAAAAATATCTTATGCGTAATATTATCACAATATCGAACATTTCTAAAAGCCTAATATCAAATTAAATTGATTAAGAGGTGATAAATAAAAAATTTTCATATATAAGCCAACGAGGTAAATCTAATTTAATTAGGTTTGAGTTGGGAATCAATTTTTTTGAAGATTTAAATTTGACTTGAAAATTTTTGACTATATTTAAGCTAATTCAAAATTAATGAACTAAATTAGAATTGAGTTTGAGAAATCGAATTTTTTTGACTTAGACTTAATTTTCACTACCCCTAATTTACTCTATTATTAAGTTTAATTTTTTTCAAATTTAGAAGAAGAGTGATAACTTAAAAGGGTTAATTACAAATTTTTTTAAAAACTTTGCTTAATTTTTCAATTATAGTCCAAACTTAAAAAAATGACAATTAAATCTTGAAAGATGGCCCTTTGAACGTTTGGAAATGGAAGCTTCAGCTGCTGCCCTGTCAACCTTCTGCTGGTTTTTTTCTGCATTTTCGGTTACTTCCTTCCTAGTTATTTCCTTCTAAATAACTAACTGACTTTTGCTGTGTTTTTTCAGATCAAAACTTGCAAATCTGATGGAGCTTTCGATTTTCACTTCGGTTTTCCCTTTTTTCTCACTCTCACTGTCATTGCAAGCTTCTCCACTAATTTCAACACTTTAGGCTGCTTAAGACAAGTTAATTCAATATTAAATACTTAAAATTTCAACAATTTTCAATTATAGACCGATGTTAGTGTCTCTGATAAGTTTGTTGACCTGATATGCCACATGTTCCATAAACTCTAAACATTTATACACATAAGACCTAATTAGACTAACTAATTAAGTTTAACTAAATTGCATTGTTTAATTAAACTAACTTATTAAACATAACTAAACTACGTCAACACTCTTTCATGCTAAAGCCCTCTTTCTTTCAATCCCCAAAATGATGTAATTAAGTTATGTTTAATCATTTAGTTTAATTAAATGACATAATTTAGTTAAACTTAATTAGTTAGTCTAATTATGTTTGAAATGTATAAGTGCTCAGGGTTTGTAAAACACGTAGCAGGCTATGTCAACAACTTAACGGAGATACTAACGTCAGGTTAAAATTAAAAATTTAAGTATTTAATTATTACTTTTTAAAGTTCAGACTATAATTACAAAATTAAGAAACGGTCGAGAGTTTTGACATGCACAAGCTACCGTTCACTGACCTTGGTGGGTGCAGATGTCGAGTCTGAATTCTCTGTCTAATATTATGGTGTCTTATTCTGTTTCATGAATCTCAACCATTCATTTATGTAAGTCCCGCGTTCATAAATAAATGACTGAGATTCATGAGACAGAATAAGACACCATAATATTAGATAGAGGATCCCGTCTTACAAATGTTTGGAGATTACTATGGTTATTAATGCACGAGTGCGATAAGACCTAAGATAATCTGTGTCAATTATGACCAAATTGCATGAGGACGGCACTAAAATATGAATACCGGAGCTGAATGAATCAGAGGAGATTCTAAAACATGAATATTGAAATAGAATGTTACTGTATCCACATGATGCATAATTTGCATTTGCATGTAAGCTTAATTATATAAGAGGGGATTAAATAAACAAGTACGAGGACTGGGGGTGGCGCTGTGTTACCCTGTACCCCCACAAAAAGAAAAGCACCTAATTCGGAAATACTTTTAAGAACTCGATAAAAAGCACGCCTCTTTTTCACTGCCCTTAGTAAACTAAAATTAGTCAGTAATTGCATGGCTAAACAGTAACAAGAAATGCTGACAAATCAAACAAATAAAAATTTACTACAGTGGACGAGACTATGCTTTACAGCTACGCCCTCACATGCACTTTCTAAATTTCACGCATTGAAAACTAAAATCATTGGATAAGACTTCCCTCCTTATAGTCATCACTCCCTAATATCAAAATTCATTCAAGAAATCGGAAATGGACCGACACGTGGCTGCTGAAGAGTCGTTGGGATGGGGATGAAAATATGATCATTCCGTTGGACAGAGGGATGAGATGGTGACATCCATAGCTAATGGGAGAGGTTATTTTTGTTAAAGAGAAAAGATTGTTTTAGTTGTAGAGGGAGAGGAGTTGCTCAGAGAGGGAAAAAGGTTTTCATACCGCTGCAACAAATCAGGAACATGGAGAGAGATGGGTGGTGGGAGACTTAAATTTGGGTAGCAGAGTGAGAGAGAGGCTATGGCGGCGTTGCGGAGAGAAGCAGCTGTGATTCTGTGTCTCTAAATTTAATGCCTCATCGCTATTGCAAACACTGTAAAAGATAGAAGAAGAAGAAGAAGAAGAAAGGATAGGTTTCTCTTCAGAAAAGTTAAAGTTGTCAAAGTTGCTATCTTTCAGCTAACCCACCTGCAAGTGCCCATCAACACCAAGAACACAAGAAGCAAATTAAACAAAGACTGTTCATTTGACACGGTTTTTAAGAGATTACGACAGAGAGAGAGAGAAAGACAGGAACATACTCTAGTCTCTATACAAGGATACAAGAATCTGAGGGGACAAGAATTCCGAGAAAAATCGAGTACTGCACTACCTTTTCTACTCAGAACCCAAAATTCGGGAAGTTCAAAGGCTTCTTTCTGCATTTGGTTTCTGGGATTCCAATCAAAAAGCCAAAGCCTGAGGGGGGGTGGTCTCTGATATGGATTGTCTGTCACCACAATTGAGGTCTGGGTCAGCTTTAGAGGTATGGCTAGCTTGTTCTCACTAGGTAGTGGAAGAGGAAGTAATAATCAAGAGGAGCAACAAAACAACAACCCGCCATTAATAAGCCCACAAGAAAGCTGGATTTGGTACAAAAATGAAGACATTTCTTACAAGGGCTTGGACCTATGGCAACAACAAGAGTTTCTCAACCAACGCCACCAAAATCCACAGCAAGATCTCTATGTATCTGCCGTTGGTTTAGGAGTAGGACCTGGGAGGAGCTCTATCAACGTCTCTGATGAATCGCCGTCGAGATCAGGCTTCATGATGATGAGGTCTAGTGGTGGTGGAGGCATAAGTTGCCAAGACTGTGGCAACCAAGCCAAGAAAGATTGCTTACACATGCGATGTAGAACTTGTTGTAACAGCCGAGGATTTGGGTGCCAAACCCATGTGAAAAGTACTTGGGTTCCTGCTGCAAGGCGCCGAGAAAGACAACAACAGTTAGCTACTTTGCAGCACCAACAGCAGCAACAACTACAGCTTCGCGGAGAGAATTCCAAAAGACACAGAGAAAATCCCAGTTCTTCCTCTCTTGCGTGCACTCGTTTGCCAACCAACACGTCAGGTACAGACATCTATATACACGCAACACACACTCTCACCTTGTTTATTTTCTTTTTCCCTGGCACGACTCACAGTTCCAAAGATTTAGTCTTTAGAAGAAAATAGACACATCCTCAGAGAATCATCGAGAAAATGTGAAGAGAGAGAAAGACACTGAGATTGGGAGAGCATGCTCGATTGCGTTGCGTGTAATGAAATCGACCTCCGTAGGAAACCCCATCAGCTTTTCTTCCTTTTCCTTTTACAAATACTGTTGTTTAGTATTCCTGACCAGAGTGGATCGAGGGGAAGAAACTATTTTTCCTCTTTGTGTGTGTCTGTCATGTGTTGATATCTGTGTATGACCCTCTATTCTCTCTGCTTTCTTTCTTTCTTTCTGCCATTTCTTCCGCACAATAATTTATCAAAACCACCACACTTTTATATACTAATTTATAAAAAGTCCATTCACGTTAAGGCCTCTTTCTGAAATCTTATTGTTTAGGGTTAGAATTAGGGAAATTTCCGCTGGAAATCGACTCTCAGGCGCTGTTCCAATGCATGCGAGTGAGTGGCGTAGATGAAAACGACGACCAGTTCGCTTACAAAGCTACAGTGAACATTGGGGGTCATGTGTTCAAGGGAATTCTCTACGATCAGGGCCCAGAAAGCACCTACATGGCCGGTGGAGAAACATCCTCCGGTGGTGGTAGTGGATCACAGCAAGCGCTCAATCTGATCACTGCACGAACCGCCACTGCAACCACCGCAACGTCCCCCACAGGCGGTGGTGCTTGTGTGACAGTTGCAACCTCGTCGAACGCGGTGTTCGTAGATCCTTCATCAATCTACCCCGCTCCATTCAACGCCTTCATGGCTGGTACGCAATTCTTTCCAAGTCCAAGATGAAAACATCAAACGCCACATTCTTGTCTCTTCCTTTCCCTTTTTATATTATCTTTTTTCGCTATAAGTTGCCAAATATTTGAAATGATAATCATTGATAATTGTAGTAAGGAAGTACATTTGACAAATCCATTTGGAAGTAGGAGTCACGAAAGAGAAAATTTGAAGAAAGCAGGAAACTTTGAGAGGAAATGCGGGACATTTAGTTGTATTTGTTCAAAAATTTAATGGCAAGTTCAAATTTTTTTTCTTCTCTCCTACATGTTCTTCTTCTTTAGTAAAGTCTTTGCGAGTACAAGATGAGCAAGCATGATGTGTAGTAGTGCTAGAATATGCATATGTGCGTGGCTGTTTCTTGTTATTTATTAATTAATTAGGGGTATGGTGTTTTTGTCTTCTGTGTTTGAATCTGCATTTACGCTTGGTTTGGACCTTCAGAACATACTTTTTCCCTGCTTACTCGTAAGTTTGCCGGTTTGAAATGGAAGGAAAGTTGGATTCTTCTTTAGTTGGACAAAATACAAAGACAAACATCTTTTTTCTCATGACGCGGTATGATATGGTATTGGGGGGAGTCCAGCCATGCATGAGCATTGAAGTTCAAAAGGTGAAAGAAAACGCGCACATACAAACACATACACACCCCTTCTCTCTCTCTCTTTATCTTTTTCTTCCTTTCTCTCTCTTGACTTGACCATGTGAGACAGTGAGAGTGTTTCTTATTACCCATTTCTCCTCCCCTTGAGCTCCTTAATTAGAGTAGACATGCATTGATGTGACATGGACGATGAAATGGGAAACATTGTTCATCAACTGCTACTCTCCTTTAATGCACTCTGCAAGAAGGTATTAATATGCTTTGTTTTAGGTAGAGATGCTCTTGCTTGCATAGGGCTGTGCAGACGTGAATAATTAGAAAGACTGTTTGTTGTTAAGGGAAGATTTTGGATTATGCCCATCAAAACTGAAAGATTGAGAAGCTTTCCTTTTACAAACTAACCATCTGACATGATGCATGTTCTCTGAATGCACAGTAGCTTTTACAAGTTCAGCATATAATGTCTCTTTTCCCAATAAAAGATATTGTTTCTTCAAAATTGTCTGCTCCTTTGAGTCCTAGATTACTGTTATGCTACATGCGGAGAGTTTGATTCGTCATTGCAATACATAGAAATGATAATTCTTACTCCCTGGATTCTCTTTTTTCTAAAAAAAAAATTGGTAAAGAAGTTTTAACTTCTGAATGAAATTTGAAAGAAATAAGAGGAGATATTTCATCTTCAATCTCAAGTCTTCCTGATAATCAAGCATGTATAACACTTTTCCTCACTTTAGGGTATGACGCCTAGAAGTAAGGAAGAAAAAGAAAAATTCTATAGCGAATGTTTGAGTACAGCTCATTTAGCAATTCCTTCGCAAATTAAAAACTAATGAGTAAAGTATAAAATAACATAGATGACTATTTTCTGTTTCATTTTGAGCTTACAAAAGTCATCTGCTTACCTAATCAAATGTGACTATGACTGCATTTGATTTGATGTAATGAGATTTCATGTACATGTTGCATGTCAAAGATCCTCACACCAAGATTAATAAGACTAGCTTTAGCTATAATCAGACTAGACAACTTTCCTATGTACAAAGAAAAGTAGAAACTAAACAAAAGTCTAACTAGAAAGTCTTTTGTTATTGGTGATACTGGCTTGGATCAGTACGGTATGAAGAAAACACAATCAACTAATAATATAAAAATGAACATTTAGGGAATCAAGTTAACATTGTTCTTGTAACAAAAGATGAAGGAGGTATATATTAAATATTGATGGAGATGAACTTAATTTTCAGAATAACTATTTGTGGAGCTTTTATCTTTAAGTGAGTTTTTCTGATGTAATTAAGTCGATCTCCCTGAAAATTGGCACCTTTTGGTTGGAGGTTGAGGTGCTTTACTAAATCTTTGGTTAAGCATTCTAGTTGAAAGGAACTTAATTGTTTCTGATTATACATGGGCACATAAGAACACCATAAACTTAGTCTGACAGCTAAATGACACTCATGTATGTATTTGGAAGAACATTAGGTTTTTTGACCGTTGACTTTAGGAAGTGTTGCGTTTTTGTTGTTATGTTTTAAAAGAGCACATTGATATGGAGAGTTGTAGCTGGCACTTGAAAGCTTTGAAAAGTAAATGCTCACGGGCTGAAATTACTTGAGTTATGTTTCTTACACTCGATATGAAATAAGCTTGAAGACGAAGAAAAAGATTTATCTATGTTGGAAATTGATGGAAAAGAGTTGGAAAAAGCTTCTTACATTACCATTGAGTTGCATAGAACTGGGTAGAGCTTTAAGTGCTGAAAGTGTGGGCATGATGATTTGAAAGTTTAGGGTTTGCTAGGGTTGTTCTACCTGTTATTCTCTTTTTTTTTTGTTGAAAATAAAAAAATTGCAAGCATTCTGAGAAGGGACTAGGGAGTTTGCTTGTCTTCTGACATGTTTCTATCAACATCTGTTTCTTTCATCTGAAGGGAGATTTCTGAAATGAATATCATATAATTGTTCCCTTCCCCCATTTAAATTAGGCATCACACGTAAAAACCTGCGGTAAAAGAAGATCTACGCAAACGGGTATGAAATGAAGAACGATTCCTGAGAAGCAGGATAACTAGATGACCATGTATACACAAATTTTTGGCATGTTAGGTCAAAAGGATCTCAAAAATAGGAGGATTGGGAATAAGCCGAACAAATAATTCATGTATCAATTTGTTTGGTTATTTTGCATCCTTGAATTGTTTCATGGGGCATACTTATAGCAGCTAAAAATTTTCAACTTCTAACCACCATTCCTAGGATACAAAGGGTACGTTTGAAATCAAAATGTTTCATTTTCAATCCTTAATTTCATTAATGCATGCTGTTATTGGAATAGAATGCCCCACTTCATATAATTTCTTCACATAACAATGAAAGAAGACCAGAACCACTATTTAGTGTTTACCTCATGCAAGAACCAACTAACAATGGTGATTTCCATCTTAGTCTTACTTGAAATCTGATAGACCAATTGTTTAATAAAGTTGTAGCTACGAGCTAAGAAAGAAATATCACTTGTCTGCTCCGTAGTAATTGATCAACTCCATGCCAGATACTACAAGAGCTCTTACCAAGAGCTTTACAGGAGCGCAAACTGACTTTTGAGAATGCTTTCTCATGAAAATTCGCCTCTTCAATTTTCATATTTGAGAAACCAAGATTCAAGAGAATCTATCCTGCCAGAAAATCTCCATACACGTATAAATTGATCAAATTCCAACAGTTCCTCTTCAAAGTGAAAAGCTTTGTCAAAGTTTAGTTGCTTTAGCCCACGAACTTGTTCCATGTACAGTTTTTTTTCCCGATCTCACACTGTAACACAAACAACGCGACCTATTTTGATCTGGTCTCCTGGAAACCAATCTATGGCTGCTAGCTTCATTCTATCATAACAGACCTCTATTGAATTACCACATACTCCGAAAGTTTGGTTCTGTAGATCCCCAGTTTTGGTTTGCCGTAAGATCATCATTTCCTGTAACTTTACCACATCAGTCAGCTACTGAAAATAGTGTTATCCGTGAACTTGACAACAAAAGAATGAGAACGACTGAGAGCCTATAATAAGACACTTGGCCATGGGAGTAAAGTTACGTATCATTGTCTGTTTATTACTTGGAAGTATGTTGAAAAAGACAAGACAGTTCACGGAGAGGAAGACAAGAGTGAGTGTATAAGAGGAATACAACAACGGTAAGCTGGGGATATAATTTTCTAATTCTTGGCATAGCCAAAGCCAGAACAAAAAGAGTACTAGGGTTGATAGCAAGTTTGCAGTTTGCAGTTTGCAGTGGGGAATAACATGATAGCTAGGTTGAGGCCTGATTTATAGGAAACAAACGCACTACTTTAATTAACAAATTTGTGGTCAGAATTTTTGTGGTCCCCTCCCAGCAGGCACTTCGGTTAGTGAGGTATCTGACAGTTCAGATGGGCTACAACAAAATCGATTCTTTTGCTCTCCTCAACTAGCCCTTAAGATCAGGTGATCCAATGGAGATTTGGAATAAGCAGGATTTAAATGAAATTGACCGCTTAGTTTTACTCAAAGAGAAACCTATTTAGCTTGTGAGTAACTAGGAGACAAACTATGAGCAAAGCTAACCTGAAGCGAAGAAGTTCAATGAAGACTAAAAGGGGAAAAGGGCAACTTTAGTACCACTTGTGTTCTTGTTTCGAGACTTGTTAAGCTGTTTGACCAGGAAGGCTACAGGTTAACGTAGGCACTGGAGATATGTATGCATCATGCATGTATCAGGATAAGGCAGCAGAGTCAGCTCTGAAATGTTTGTGCTAGCTTAATTCTTTTCTTTCGCCTGTGATAAAAGCTCCCTCGTATAGTCTTCTTTCGTCCCTTTTATCTGTGTGCGAGAATCCATGAAATAACTGTGAAGACGAAACATTTAGCCAACTATACACAGAGTACAAAGAGTTCTGTCTTTGTTTTCTCATTTCTGTGCTGATTATTTGATTCATTCCCGATCACCTAAAGATCAACTTGTAGGAGTTTAACGTTGGAGTAATAGTCATATAGATCAATCAGTCTAAAGACAAGGCAATCAGTGTTCAGAGTTGAATAAAGATCAAGAAAGCAGGGTGTTAGCGGAGCATTTTCTAGGTTTTGGACATTCCAACGTGCAATGCTTTCCGAACTGAACAAACGTCACACATTCTCGTGTCCAAAAACTGATCTGAAGTATGGTTCAGGCCCATGTTGGGGTTTCAGTTTCACTTTGTCCAACACAAACACAAATAAGCGAATAACCCGCGTATCATATTAAACAGAAGTAGCTGGTGATCACATCACATATCAACATTTCAGATCATGTTCTTAGAAATGCTGTTTAGAATAGAAGATTGATGGTCTTATAAACAACTGAGCCAAATGTGGTACAATATTTACTATTAGCAATTTAGAATGCATGGCCTTTCCCTTCTTAGACCTTATCCCACTGGCATTTCTAGAGAGTCCAGATCCTCTGTCTAATATTATGGTGTCTTATTATGTCAAATAAATCTCAGCCATTTATGTATGTGGGACCCGCATGGAGCCTACGTGGGTCCCACAAAATAAATGGCTGAGATTCTATGAGACAGAATAAGACAGAATAAAACTGGACAGAAGATCTAGTTTCATCTCTAAAATTGCTGCATACATACTATAATCTATATCGGATTCTTCTAAACTCATTTCAGGAGTCAGGTAGCCTTGGGAACCAAGTTTTTCCGATCACCAGGACCATTATATGTTGGGTTCTTCTAAACCTACCTCTTCCTGACGGGGTCTACCTAGAGGAACGAGATCTTTTGTCTATTTTATCCTATCTTTATTTTGTCTTATAAATTTTAGTCATTCATTTATGTGAGACTCACATAAAATTCATATAAATAGATAGAATTTATGGAACATAATAAGGACAGAATAAAATGTACAAAATTCTGACTCCTACCTAGACTAGAATGCCAACCCTGTGAGTGTCATTTTCTGCGCTTAATCTGTAATTTAACGTTGTAAGTGTTTAAGGACAGCCTACACCTGTATTAAACTATTAATTGAACTAATATATTTGAGTTTAAAAATGGATTAATTTAATTTAAATATGTCACTCATTAATTATTTTAAATTAATTAATAGTCATATAAATGTTTTATTTATAAAATCCTATTAATTTTTTTTTATTTTTTTGAGTTAAATATTAATCAGGACGTCATTGCGATACTCTCTTCACCTCACAAACTTTTAAGAAACGAGTATTGCAGTGTAACGCATTTCCCTTCTCCTACTCTTCAGGATCGTAGAGACTTTCCACCTTTGGAATGTTTCTCCGCTTTCTTGTCCTGTCAACTAAATCTCTCTCTCTCTCTTTCTTTCTCTTCCATTCTCAATCTACCTCACCTCCACAATCACTTCCCCAAACTTCTCCGCCAATTCATCTTATCATCCCACAAGCACACAAAAAGCAAAAAACAAACAAATCCCTGGCGCAATTAAGCAAAACAAATGGCTCCTTCCAGGTCCCGTAATAGTAAGAGAGGCTCGTCCTCCTCCTCCTACACTTCAACTATAACCACCGTTGCTTTCATCGCATTGTGCGTTGTGGGTGTGTGGATGCTCACCTCTAACTCGATTGTGCCACCGCAAATCACCAACCGCGTGTCCAAAGACTCCACCTTTACTACCGGCTCTGGCGTTGACACTAACGCCTCATCTTCCATTAAGAATAATGATATCTCTGGCAATAACTTTGAGACCGAGGTTTCCTCCTCTAATGAGCCCGAGAAAACAGATTCTGTTGTCACTAATAACGTGGAGACTGAGGTTTCCTCCTCTAACGAGCCTGAGAAAACAGATTCTGTTGTCACTAGCAACGTTGAGACTCAGGTTTCCTCCTCTAGCGAGCCTGAGAAAACAGATTCTGTTGTCACTAGCAACGTTGAGAATGAGGTTTCCTCCTCCGTTGAGCCTGAGAAAACAGACTCTTTATTCAATAACAACGTTGAGACTGAGATTTCCTCCTCCAATGAGCCTGACAAGACAGACGCTGTTGTCACCAACAACGTTGAGACTGGTGTCTCATCAACCACTGCCTTGCGTAAAACAAACTCTTCAAACAAAACTGATCAGCCTGTTTTCGAAGACAATCCTGGTGATCTTCCCCCTGACGCCATTAAATCTGATGAGCCAAAGACCAATAACGAGAATGAGAAAGACAAACAAGACTCGGGGATTGATAGCAAGACGGTTGAAGAGGATAAACAGAAAGAGAAACATAATCAAATGACTCAGAACCAACAGGCTGATCAAGCAAGCTCAGATGCAAAGCAGCAGAAAGAAAACGAGAAGAATTCGAATAATGAGAATGTAGATCAAGCATCTGAAAGGTCGCAACAAGGTAATGCGGAAGACGAAAAACAGATGGTTGATAGTGGCAAAAATTCACAGGATTCGGGGAGTCAAGTAGACAATGGAGATCAAGAGCAACAAGAAACACAACAAAATGCGAAATCATATGAAGAACAACAGCATGAGCAACGACGCGAAGATGCTGGAATACTGACCGTTTCACAGGACTCTCAGAATGATGTATCAGAAGACGATCAAAAACAAAGAATGGCGCAACAACAACAGAAACAGCAGGAACAGAAGCAAGTAGCCTCTCAGAATCAGGAGACCCAGCAACAAGAGGGAAAACAAGCTCATTCGGACATAACAAACACTGGAACTCAACAGAATCAGGAATCTGAAAAAACAATAGAGAGTGCTGACAACCAGGTTGATAATGAGGCGACCAAGCAAGAAGCTGCAGTCAAAGACACAACAACAGGTACTAAGGCTACGGAACCAAACGTAGGGGAGACATCATTTCCAGGCAATGGCGCATCAGGAATACCAAAAGAGTCAAAGGAGTCTAAGAAGTCCTGGTCTACTCAGGCGTCCGAATCAGAGAACGAGAAAGAGAGACGAAAGGAGGAATCGGACAGTAAAGTAAGCGTCTATGGCTATAAATGGCACCTCTGCAATGTGAGTGCAGGTCCGGATTATATACCTTGTTTAGACAACGAGAGGGCGTTAAAACAGTTAAGAAGTACCAAGCACTTTGAACATAGAGAAAGGCATTGCCCTGAGGAAGGGCCTACTTGCTTGGTCTCTGTCCCTGAAGGGTACAAAAGGCCAATCACATGGCCTAAAAGCATAGAGAAGGTATGAACGGTTCTCTCAAGTTTTATTGGAGTGTTTTCGCTTTTGCAGTAATTACAGAGACTTTTTTTTATAAAAAAAAGGTAATTACAGCGACTCTTTTAATATGGTAACAGATATGGTATCATAATGTACCTCACACCCTACTGGCGAAGGTGAAGGGACATCAAAATTGGGTAAAGGTGACCGGTGAATTCTTGACTTTTCCCGGCGGTGGGACTCAGTTCATACATGGAGCTCTTCACTACATTGATTTTGTTGAACAGGTACCATTAACTTTTGTGACAGGCTCAGATCCTAGATTGCATCTTCTCCTCTAATTAGTCGTTTGCCTTCAAATTCATCTTAGGCAATTCTAATACGTGTTAATGGGTGCAGGCAGTGCCCAATATTCAATGGGGCAAGCACACGAGAGTGATTTTGGATGTTGGGTGCGGGGTTGCCAGCTTCGGTGGCTATCTTTTTGAAAAGGACGTCCTAACAATGTCTTTTGCACCTAAAGATGAACATGAAGCTCAAGTTCAGTTTGCCCTTGAACGAGGAATACCAGCAATATCTGCTGTTATGGGTTCTCAGCGCCTGCCATTCCCAAGCAGGGTCTTCGATCTTATACACTGTGCACGTTGTAGAGTGCCTTGGCACGCGGAAGGTCATAATTGTTCCTTGTTATTTCTTGTCGAGCTTTTAGTGCAATTGGATTTTTATGATACCAATAGAGTGAATATTCAATGAGTTGCCTGCTATTTCATCTTGCGTATCAATTTTATATGCTGATGGATGACAAGGATCGTTCTATGCTTCAGGCGGTCTTCTGCTTCTGGAATTGAATCGTGTTCTACGACCTGGAGGATATTTTGTCTGGTCAGCAACTCCTGTGTACCAGAAGCTTAAAGAAGATGTAGAGATATGGCAAGGTAGGGTTGTATGGTACCGTCTACTTGTTAAATTCATCAAACTGACTCGTTTTGATTTTCATAGCAATGTCTGCATTGACTGTCTCCATGTGTTGGGAGCTTGTGACAATCAAGAAAGACAAAATCAACTCAATAGGCGCTGCAATATACAGAAAACCTTTGACAAATGACTGTTACGATCAAAGAAAGAAGAATACCCCTCCCATGTGCAAGAGTGAGGATGATCCAGATGCTGCCTGGTACGCTTTCTCACTTAGTCATCTAGATGATAGCAACAGCTGGGAATGAGAGCAACATTTGATTAAAACATCTATTGCACGTTGAATTGATAAATACCAGTATCATGGAAGCTTTGTACTTTTAGGTATGTACCTCTCCACGCTTGCATGCACCGAGTGCCAGTTGAAGAGACAGCGAGAGGTTCTCACTGGCCTGTGGAATGGCCTAGTAGATTGCAGAGTCCTCCGTACTGGCTAAACAGCTCGCAGATGGGCATCTATGGCAAGCCAGCCCATGAAGATTTTTCCAGAGATTATGAACACTGGAAACAAGTTGTAGGCAACTCATACATGAAAGGATTAGGCATCAGTTGGTCTAATGTCAGAAATGTTATGGACATGAGAGCTGTTTATGGAGGGTAAGAATGTTGCTCATCCTATCTTTCTTGTTAACAATGTTGCTCATCCTATCTTTCTTGTTAACATCTAGTTCTTAGGATCAGAAATTTTCTTTCCTTCAATCCAGGTTCGCAGCAGCTCTAAAGGACCTTCAGGTGTGGGTCATAAACGTAGTAAACGTGGACTCTCCAGATACTCTTCCCATAATATATGAGCGAGGCCTTTTTGGTATATACCATGATTGGTGTGAATCCTTCAGCACTTACCCTCGAACTTATGACCTCCTACATGCAGACCATCTCTTCTCAAAGCTGAAAAAGAGGTCAATAACATTGATCAATGCTCTTCATTCTTTTGCCTCTCTAGTCCGATGAACAAATTGTATTCTCGTCCTTGTAGGTGTAAGCTTGCTCCTGTCCTAGCTGAAGTGGATAGGATAGTAAGACCTGGAGGTAAGCTGATTGTTCGGGACAAGTCGAGCACAATAGGAGAAGTTGAGAACTTGTTGAAGTCATTGCGATGGGAGGTTCATCTTACCTTTTCAAAGGACCAAGAAGGTATGCTCAGCGCTCAAAAAGGTGATTGGCGACCACAAACATTTGCAGTCTCATCCTGATAAAAGTAAAAAAGGGATTCGCCTCGATTAGGCTTTGGATCACTAGCGACATTAGTAAACAATTACTTGGGCCTCTGCAATATCGCGCTCCTCTGAAATGTATAATCTACAGCTAGCTTACTTTTTTGTTGTGCCATGATGTTAAAACTCTTAGAAATATTGTCAGCAAATAGAAATATAACTGCCCAACTGATGGGATTCTTTATGCCAATAACATGAAGTTTCTTCATGTCTTTCACGTTACCTCCATCTAAAAAGCATGAAAATGAAAATTGATCAAGTTCAGTAACTTACTACTTGCATCAGCGGGGAACTAACATTTCAAATGGTGGGATATATGACAGGAAAGTAGACCTGGCAAGAACCTGAAACTAATTCAGAAAGTAACACTTTTAACTACATGTTTGCAGATTACATTAAATTTTTGAGTGATAAAGTCCTCAATTGTAGTTAACATTAAAAGGGCCAAATTCAAGAAATGCAGCAATTGATAGAAAATGGTTTTGATTTCCTTGCAGAAATTATAATATGATTTGAACATTTACCAAATTTATCACGAAATCAGAGTACTTGATGAAAGATCAAAGGTATAGAATGTAATATACCCCACAACTCATAGAGATTCTGTTTGCATTGCAGGAAGAATCTATTCCATAAGAACCCCTATCATTTGCTTTCACTGCTAGAAAAAGGTAATATTTCCAAGATATTATCAAAAGCTAAAGTGATGATCTAAATATACCCTATCCTCGAAAAAAAAAAGGTCTCTAGTAGCATAAGAAACTTATGAAACGCTATTTTACTCTGCTCCCCATTAATTCATCAAACAGTATCCAGAAGTGTTTGCAGTTGTCCACTGTCGACAGAATTTTTGAGATCTGAAAAACAGAAGCAGCAACATCATGGTTACAGACAAATCAAACATGATAGGAGAAAAATCAAAACCATGAGAATATGGCAAAACATAGAGAACAAAGGGCTTAGACATGGAGCAGACTAACCATCCGAGCCACCAATATGCTTGCCATTAACAAATATTTGTGGGACTGTGCTTCGGCCGACAAGATCAAGCAGAACATATTGAATTTGAGAACCATCATCTGCAAGCATTCATGCATAAAGTGAAAATCTAAACAACTAATCCAGATATATCAAAATGTAGCAGTCACCAAAAACACAAGAATTAAGCTGAAAGATACCTCGAAGATCAACCTCAACGACAAAAGGCTCTTCCTTTAATTCACTAAATATGCGCTTGGCGCGAAAGCAGTACCTGCATGAAAAGCAACACAAAACCACATCAGGTTTGCGATGTTACTGCCCGCACGGGTGTAGCTCAGTTGGTTTACTAGCAGGGTAAGTTGGTGCAAGGTCCTAGGTTCGAACCCCGGTAACGGGGGCAAAAGGCCGCTCTGCTAGTGGGTTGACTGAGTAGATACCGTAGTTTACCTCCCTCACACAATGTCGGGCCGGAGTGTGGGGCGCTTAGGGTGGGCGTTCCACCTTTGGTGCAAGGTTTGCGATGTTACACACTTGCACAGGCCTAATCAATTCCAAGCAGAACAATTGCACAAATTGACTACAAGAACTGTTACATCTCTAGTAAATTCAGGAACTAAAATCTAAAAACAAGTAGAATACACATCCACCATCAAACTCAACTTCCACAGAAAATGGTCATCAGGGCATTAATCTGATAACCGACGCATTCTCTATCAACGTCCATACAAGACCAGAAGATCACACAGAAACAGAGTCCATAAATAACGAAAGGGAAAAACTAAACAGAAGCAACGAAAGAGAGAGAAGGGTTACGGGCAATAGGATTTGGAGAAGATGACGATCTTGTGAGAGTAGATAGTGTTGTGAACAAAAGCTGAAGCTGAATTCGTTGCTTTGCTTCCATTCCCAAACAACAAGAACAATAACATCAACATCAAAATCAACAACGAAAACGAGCCGACCCCTGTTCGATTACAAACAACGTGCTTCTTCATCTTCGTTATTCAGTCCCGAAATCCAACCAATTCTCCGTTATTGTTCCCAACTCGGAATTTTTGTCAGGTTTGACCTTGCATTGGATCAGGTAGAAGACAGGCACCTTTTATGAAACTTTCGTAGTTTCAGGTTTAGTAGGCCCCGGCCCAAGAAGAGTAGTATTTCGTTTGTTACCGGTTTACTGGAAATTAAAGTAGGTATCACTTTGTCAACACCCTGCCAATCTGTTATGACAAAACCCCGCAAATGTTTACAACTTAAGACTATGCTCTAGTAGTAGTCATATGGTATATTAAGCAAATTACTACTACTATGATCAAGCAGTCCAATTAAGTTTTATTTAATTTATAATTATTATTAGTTTAAAAACTTTGAGAAAAAGGGGGTGGGGGCGATTTTGAAAATTTTGCAAAAAAGTCCTCTAATTTTTTAAAATTTTCGGTACCGGCCGGTATTTGACTGGTATTTTGAATACCGGCTGGTACAACCAAAATTGTCCGGTACCGATCGGTATTTTTGGCCGATACCGAAGATAAAATTCGGGTACCGTTTTTCGGCCGGTATGGTATCTTCCGGCCGGTACGGAACGGATTTCAAAATGTTGCTTGCAATCCTATAATCAACTTCATAATGGTTTGTAAAATACAAATTATCATAGTCTATTATCATCTAAGTTGTACTATGTTAAACAAAATGATGTACCTTTGTGCATGTTCTTATATTTAACTAAATGATAGGCCTTTGTGAATATTCTTGAAAGCATTTCTTTATTATCTTTGAAATAATCACGCTATTGATTAATGATTATAAAACTCTTGTTATAATTTTGTAGATTAAATTCTTAACATCTATTAGCTCTAATTATAATAATATAAATAAAGTGGTTTGCTTTTAAGGAATACATGCTTGTTTGAGGACATCATAAAGCAATAGTAATCTACG
>JAOQMR010000211.1:19802549-19814443 GCA_027563865.1 Erythroxylum pelleterianum | reverse complement strand
TGCCTCTAGTTCCGACTTAAGAGTTAGACTAGGCGATATATTCTTTCTGGCGCAAAGCCTATCTCCTGATCTTGATATATAATAATCCAAAATGTTTAGAACTTATTGAATATAAGTTAAAAATGTTACGTCTTTTTATAATGTGAGAATGCACATATATTTTTTTAAGTACATATAAAATAAACTTTTATGCATATAAAAATTTATAAGTCACGTAATTTAAGTAAATTAATAATTTAAAATCAAGTAATGAATTGAATTCAACTAATTTTTATAAATTTTAACCTATCCTTAATTTCAATCAATCATTTTAAAAAAAATTAAAAGAATTATAGTCTTTTGTCAAGAGTTCGCCTTAAATTGAGAGGTTTGTGAGTAACTTCTTCCACCAATCAAATCATGTCCTCAGAAGTACCGATTAAACCATCTCCGTTAGAAAAAGGCTAAAGTTTTGTCCATACCTTTATTAAAAAATAAATCTCAAATAGAAACAGCCATTGTGTACTGCTCTTTGATGAAGATGCTTTGCCTACCATAGCTAGGCATTCTTAATTGTCAACTTTCGTGCAACAGAGTGTCGGGACAAGGTCTAAGCTAATCGAAAATTTTGACCACTTCAAAAGAGAAGGGTTGTTTAAAACTCGTCATCATAAACAGATCCGACAGACAAAGATTGAGTAATTTTCAGCTTTTCATGCTAGTTTTCTTCTTGGCTAAATGAAATTGAACTACTAGTGCTTAGATGTAATGTGTGTCTAATTTAGCTATTTTTATGGCATGTATATATTTATAGAGAGAGAGAGAGAAAGGCTTGGAAAGGTCATGAAAAAGCTTGACATGAGCTCGGAACTAAAACCATGCTAGAGCAGCTTTTGAAAGAAAGATCATTATAAGCTGTCGAGGCCATCTAGGCCTCTCTACAAATGTTTGACAAGGAGAGACAGAGATGGGACAGAACCCAAGCTTCCAACAACGTTAATATCTTCGAACTTTCATGTTCTTTTGAAAAGTAACTTGCACGCACACACCAGTCTAATCTGTAGCTACTAAACACCCTACAATCACTAGCCTCTTACTTAATTTGCTAGTCTGTCTAGTTTGTGTCCAAACGTTCTCTTCTATGTCCAGCTATAATTATGGCTAGGAATCACCCTAAATGCCTACTTAAGGTATAACTCGTCAGGAAACTCTCGACTCTCGAATTGCAAGCGCCATTTCCACCCTAAAACTCCCAACTTCCTTTGGAAGTACTCTTGCTGTTCTTACCTTACGGACTTATGGCTAAGAACAGACATGTAGTTACAATAAAAAGTAGTGGACCTGATCAAGTATCACTAAATTGGTATCTCTACCTAATCCAAAGTTATCAAGTATTGTGGGACCATGCTACATCGATCTTGTTGAGCTCTTTCTTTAATAATGTTGGCATGGCACGTGACAATCCAAACTGTTTAAACCAGGAAATGTTTTTTGGCATGTTAAATGCAATCTATAATAGGTTTTAAGTAATTCATTCCCAAACTTTCCTCTGGAAATTTTTTTTTTTTTTAAGTTGAAGATCAACAAAAACTATGCATTAAAGTTTAGCATAGTTGTAGATTTCTATGGATGCAAACATCATTTACTATTGAGATACTCTCACCTTAATGAGGGCATGTTCTTGATCAATAAGGAGTTAAACTGCTTGACATGAGGGCAGATTTATTTATAATAAGGATCATTGAAAAAGGCAAACATTATCTTAAAAAATCTGAAATCCATAACTCAATTATTGATAAACTATAATCTGAAATCCCTAACTCACTTACAACCAGAGACAGTTTACTTGACTTGTGTTTGGTAGACCATATCAGCTAATCTTGTTGCTGCTTGAAATTGGTACATCATGATTTTATTGTTTCTTCTAAATATTCTTATAGGAAACTCTGGTCCAGCTGATCAAACAATTAAGACGAAGAAACCACCAACTCATCCATTTTTAATTGATACTGCATTTGTGCAATTTTAAGGAGGTCTAATCTTCCAAATAAAACTGGTAACAAGTTGAACATATTCATCAGAAAACACTAATAATGGATAAAGCATCATTGGCTAGACATTTTCTCACTGAAAAGTTTTCAAGTATAGCTCTAGTAGTGAAAGGCCAAATCGCCGCAGTTAATTGCTTCCATGTCCTGTCATGGTTGTCAAAGCTCTTCTCAAGACCACACATTACACAACTATATGTCCTACACACACAATCCAATGTCAAAGACTTAGCCATGCACCAAAGTTGGTTACACTTCAATCTACTTTCTGATCTCGCTTTCCCGTTTTAGAAACCACTCTCTGAACTTACTTTCTTTTTCCATCTCTCCTCTCTTCAAGAAACCTATGCGCCGAACTCAAAACTTCCTTAGCTTATAACATCTCGCATATTCCTTAAATCCTGTTTGGTGAACGAGAAAGAAAATATGGGTCGTGGAAAGATCGAGATCAAGAGGATTGAGAACGACACTAACCGGCAGGTCACCTACTCCAAGCGACGAAATGGCATCTTCAAGAAAGCTCAAGAACTCACCGTGCTTTGTGATGCTAAAGTCTCTCTCATCATGTTCTCTAGCACAGGAAAGCTTCACGAGTTCATTAGCCCCTCCACAACGTATGTACTCCTACGAATACCTAGACTTTTTTCTCATCCTTCTTATTTTAACTCATCTTTGGATGCAAATCCTCCAAAACCCTAGTACAAAGCCTATGCAACTATCAACTGTAACTGGGTTTTGGGTTCTGTTGTTGATCAGAACAAAGAAGACCTTCGATCTATATCAGCAGGCTATGGGGATAGATCTGTGGAGCACACACTACGAGGTAAGCTATTCCTTTCATTCTTTAGGGTTCTTTCCATCTCCGGCATTTTCATCATTATACCTAGTTTTTTTTTCCTCAGAAAATGCAAGAAACCCTGAGGAAACTGAAAGACATCAACAATAAGTTGAGAAGGGAAATCAGGTCAAAGAAAAGATTTCTTGATCGTATATGTACATTTTCCTGAGGTTTATGAAATGGGGACTAAGAGTACGCTTTCTCATACAGGCAAAGAATGGGAGACGATTTGGAGTACTTGAGCGTGGAAGAACTGCGCGGTCTTGAGCAAAAAATGACTTCTTCTGTGGAGATCGTACGTGAAAGGAAGGTTAGTGATTGTTTGCTCATGTATTTTTTGTAGATCTAAGGCCTCAGGGTTACACTACCCTGTAAATGATTACCATGCTATGTCAATATGTAATCAACTTCAAGGTAAAAGAGAAGGCTATTTCGAACCAACTATGATTGATTTCTTATCACTATCTTATTCATGAATTTCTTATATGCTTTGTCTTAGATTTGGTCAGTCCAAGAGCTTCAAAACTAGAGCTGGATGTGCTATCAGCACAATTTTTAAGATTCCAGGAACGATTTTAATTTCTACTTATTTTTGAAACTTGGACCACTTTTCTGAATGCCATTAAACTCCACTCGTTAACTTTCACTGTTGTGGCATACATAGAATTCCGCGACATGAACCGAATTTCTTGCAACTTATGCCTTTTCCTTTTTAATCAGTGAAATAAAGACATAAGTATAAGGAGGTTAATCAATTTCCACGACTCTACGTTTACACTTATTCTCCATACATTAATTTGATGATATTTTCAATGAGCATATAACAAAGTTTCTCTTATTGATGAGAGAAGGGTAAGCAAGTCTAGGCAGTGTTCATTTATATATCCACTACCTTCATAATAAATATGGTTGTGATATCTGTGGAAAAGGATTGGTGGGACATTATGTTATACCTAAGTTTAACTAAACTAAGAATTTCTTTGATTATCCACAGTACCACGTGATCAAAACACAGACAGATACTTGTAAGAAGAAGGTCAGTAAATTTCAATACAATGTTTATGATTTTAAATCAAACTCCGGTTTTTCAAATTTAATTAACTGTCGCTTGGATTTTTTTTCCTTCAAATTCACATTGCAGGTTAAAAATTTAGAGCAAGTGCATGGAAACCTCCTACTTCATTTCGTAAGGACATGAATTAATTTCCTGCCCTTTTTTTTTCATTGATTTCAATCAAATACGAGATCTGAAATACATGTGGGAACATGATCATATATCTACCTAATTACATTTTATATACATGTGGGAACATGATATATCATTTGCAGAACAAATTAACTTTACTAAAACCTTGTGAAAAAAATTATCTTACTCTGGCCATGTTTATTTATTCTCCTACCCGAATGAATCGAGATAGAAGGGTCAATCAATCAATTCTGGATTATGTTTAGAATTTTGACTTGATCAATCTTCAATACCATGTCAACAACTAATAATTTCTTTAACTAACCACAATTATAATCGGTTGGTTAGACTTATTATACGATGCAGAATCTTGAATTTCTCTCATGTTGTCTATTTTGGAATTGAATTAGGAAGCGAAATGTGAGGATCCACAATATGGAATAGTGGACAATGAAGGGGAAGAGTCTGCTGTTGCGCTGGCAAATGGAGCCTCCAACCTCTACGCATTGGGACTCCACCACCATGCCCATCACCCCAGCCTCCACCACGGAGGAGGTTTTGGGTCCCAACTCCGCCTTGCCTAAATAAAACTAGCTAATCAACCTCTAAGATCTACATTAAAAACATCTAATCCCAGTTGTTATATGTGTGTTATATGTTCTGCTTTAACATGTCTACATCCTTATCTAACTTATGAAATAAGAACTTCGCTCTTGCTTGGATTAATGGGTTTGCAATCCATGCATTTTAGGAGTGATGCACTATAAAAAGCTTATAATTAGCATGTGTGTGAAGGTGTCATTGTCTTATTTTCAATTGCTTGAGTTAATTTGGTATGTAATATTCTTAGCAAGCAAAATTGGTATGTAATATGTTCAATGGTATGGTATTGACAAGGTATATTTGGCAATTGAATAATTTCTGCTTTTAAAAGGATTGACTATGTTAGTTTATGCCTTTGAAGCCAATCGGTTAGTTGCAATTTTAATGTATGACATTATTTAATTAATAAGGGCATTTCTATCTTTATGTATTATGTTAATTACATTTAATGTTTTATACTAAAGGTAAAATCTCTAGAATAATTATTTTGTCATTGAAATTATGATAAGATCATAATTATGAGATTCAATTTACTTTTATGTATTATTCTTAAATATTTTTAGTTGTAATGTCATCAAGATAGGATATCGATGAAATAGTAAAACTAGCACATGTTATGTTTTTTCTTATGAAAAAAGTTATTGTTATTATAAATTAAAGTATGAAAATACTTAAACTAATATATAGATGCTTATTAGAGAATAAGCTCACTAAACTAACTCGACTATGAGGATCTCAAATAAAATATTACTTATACATTTGTGGATTTCCTTATTATGATGGTTGTATAATTAATCCTTAGACTTGAGATTAATAAAGTATCTCATGTGAGAATTCTTGTGTTTTAATGCTACTTATGAAGTGTCTTATTTATGATAATTCAGTCGGTATTATTTGGGTACAGTATGAACCATAGAGAGATAGTTGAATAAGTCAATAAATAATTCATCATTCTAAAGTAATTAGAGAGAATGTTCTCATGTTCTCAATTAATAGTGATTTAAGAAATTCTCTGGCTAGTGTGAATTGACATTTGAAAAGGTATTTTTAAATATTAATTATAAATTAATTAGTAATTAGTAAGAACAAACATGATTGAATTCAAAAGAGTAGATACTATATCTATACTCTGTCTAATTAAAACATTAGATGACGAAAGGATTAAATTATACACCATAACTATGCATAGATATATAAAGTCAAACTACTTTGATATTTTTAATATGTGGGTGGTAATGATATATTGCTAGCTATCAATCTTAATATATGATTATAAATTATTTAATTAGAGAATTAAAGCTAAATTAAAAGGAGTTTTAGTTTATCTAATTATAATCATCGTTAATATATTAGGAACCTAATAGGTCACATATAAAGAGCAGTTTAAAAAGGAAAAATTAATTTCAATTAAGATGGACTTAATAAAATTTGAGAAATTTTAGAGATAAAAATGAGATATTTGATTTTATCAAAATTAAATTAATTATAATTAGGTTTCTATTTTAATTATAATTGATGTATTTAATTTTAATAGAAATTAAAAACTCTGATGCTTTTCCTATAAATAGGAATAAGCATACGGAGTCAGCACTCTTGTTATTCCTCTCAAAGAGTTGAGTGGTTACTTTGTGGATACTGTTAGAAATTGGATGCGTGAACAACTTGTAGTTGATATTTCGAAAAATTTTCAAAAGGATTACAACAGGAGTATCAGATCAGGTACTATTCCATATTTTATTATTCGAATTTAGTTTTTTCAAGTTATTCAATTATTGAGATCTAATCAGAAGCTATAAAATTTTATTTTTCTACTGCACCTGTGATTCGGCCAAGATTGTCTTCCTAACAGTAGTATTAGAGCCTTCTTTAATTGTTTAACTTGAATTAAATGTTTGATTATTATTGATTTGATAAAAATTAAGGCTAAAAAATCTTGTTTGATCAAATTAAGGTTATGATTTAATTAAAGTCGAAATTGTTTTTTTGGAAAATTTATTCCACGTCTCCTTTGCTCAGTGTTCTTGCTTCTGGAAATTTGAAATATGAACTTGGTTTGTTTTTCTTATCTGCTTCTATATTGAATAGTTCTTTTGATGCTATGAACTTGACTTGTTTTTCTTATTTGCTTCTGTGTTGAATAGCTCTTTTGATGCCATGCCCTAGCTCTAAACTTGATTCTTTTATGTTTACTAGATGTGTTTTTGGAATATCACTAATGACTTTCACTGCTGCTTGTTAAGGTGCCCTCCATCACTAAAGGTTCACCAGTGGTGAATTATTACGGGGGAAGCCTTAAACCAGTGGTGAATCACCATTGAGGAAGCCTTCAAATAATGGCTAATTGTCACCGGTGAAGCCTTAAGCTAGTGGCTAATTGCCACTGGTGACAGGTTATTTTTCGCCCATAATAGAAGATGGTTTAAGGGGATGGAGGACTCCAACATGTGGTACGGTGAAGATTGGAAGCAGGAAGCTCAAGTGAGGGATAGAAGCAGAGGAACATCCAGTGGTACTCAAAAACTAGAAAGCCTTATGTTTGGAAGAAACGATGGGATGCGTGTCATAAGAGACACTTGTCTACAATAGAGGTTGTCGATGTGTTTGATGAGGCGTGTTCAAATGTCAGGCCTCAATTGCATGTACCTTATAAAAAGTGTGTTGGCGAATGCAATGCACGTATTAGATGGTCCCTACAATTTTTTATTATATGATTTTATATATTTTAAGCCTTTTTTAATTAATTTAATTTAATAAATATTAAATTGGTCTATATTCTAAGCCCAGTAGGAAATTATTTAATAATTTCTTGATTTAATAGTGAAGGTTATTATTTTGAATAAAATAGTGAGAGTAAACAAATATTCATTAAAGTCCTTATTTTATTTGATTTTATAATATAAACTAATATTTGCTCTTTGTGTTTTTTGGTTATCAAATCAAAAGATGAGTACCAATTTGATGTTGAGGAGAATTATGGATGCTAATAAGCTAATTGGACATAACTTCTCGAACTGGTTTTGCAACTTGAGAATTATTTTCAGGGAACAAAAGAAGTTATACACTCTTGATAATGTAGTTCCACCAAACATTACAATTTTTGTCACTAAAAGACAACAAATTGTCACAAAAATTTTTTAACAATAGTAAAAAATGGTCGAACAAAAGGTTGTCGAATCCCGATAGCAAATAATTATCTATGACATTTTCACAAAATCATCGCTCAATATATTTTACTACGATTACAGATCCATCAAAAAAAGGATTAGGCTAGCTGACAGAAAATTATCGCAAATGACATATTATAACGCTTGTTTTTGGTGGCTAAATGTAATTAACTCTGCGTCGTAACATATGTTAGTCATGACGATGATGAACTAATTGGCATAGGGTCACACGCAAAACCTTTGATGTATCTTGATCTTGTACCAAAGACGTTGCAAATGTCATCCATATTGGGCTCATTTTTGTCATACAGTGATCTATTCAACAACTCCTACATCTTATCCTAAAATTTAAAACACAAAATCAAGATTGAATTCAGATATTATTAGTTAGTATTACATAAATAAATAAACTTTAAATTTAAACTTTTTATACTTACATAATTATTATACGCTTCTTCAGATGTTCAACTTTCACCTTCCTTGTAGTGTGTCAGTTTGTAAAGTGTGATCCTATCACTCTTGTAACATACCACTCGTATAAAACATACACCTGACATGTCGAAGGATATTCAGAAACATACTCTATGAAAATGGCACGTTAAGACGGTTCGATCAATTCATTTTTACTTTTCAATCCATCGCACATAACATAAAACATTTCAATAATCATGTTGTTCCAATTTTATTCATAAACATATACAGTCTCAAATGTTATTACATTTCCAAAATTCACATGTACAATATACAACAGTTGAAAGATACAATCCTTGATAAAACATAACTAAGACATTTGCAGGTACAACTGATTCCGACACTGACACATATCCAAATGCAGAAGCTACTTCATCTAGACTAGCTACGTCTCCTTTAAACCTGAAAAATCAACATTGCAATTTTGATGAGTTTGTGAACTCAGTGAGTGAACCATCATCGATGTACTCAGTCAAACAGACATAAACATCATTCAGCATCAAATCCTATATATCATCTCGTTCAGAATTTAGTACCTGATCGCATTATTCATCATATTTCAACAAGCTCATTATGAATACAAACATTTCATATAATCATTTTAGGATAATCTAATTATTCATTTTATCAATAATCATTTTTCATGTTTTATACTTTCACTAATTCGGACTCTAAGGTCCTCAAAAATCAGGAAATAATACAAGGTTCCTGCATAGGGGTCTATCACAGGCAGTATTAGGGAAATAAGCATAACTCTAGCTCTAGTTACTATTTTGTCAAGCCACTTTCACAGAGGTCAAGTTATACAAGCATAGGATGCAGAATTAAGTAAGCTCCGAGAAGAAATTTAAAATGGCAAGAAATCTGAAGTGGTAATGGGGGATGATGGACTTATGGTTATAGGAAACAGACTTTGTATTCCAAATGTCAAGGATGTAAAGGATGAGACACTTGACGAGGCACACAATGCGCCTTATGCTATGCACCCAGGTAGCATCAGGATGTATAAAGATTTGAGAAAGCATTTTTGGTGGAAAGACATGAAGAGAGATGTAGCAGAATATGCAAGCAAGTGTCTAGTGTGTCAACAAGTCAAGGCTGAACACCAGGCACCTTCAGGCAAGTTAAGATCATTGTCTATTCCTGGGTGGAAATGGCAACGGGTAACTATGGATTTTCTGATGGGTTTGCCCAAGACTAGTAGGAAACATGATGCTATATGGGTTATTGTTGATCATTTAACAAAGTCAGGCCATTTTATAGCGATCAAATAAACTGATTCTTTGCATGTGCTAGCAAAGAAGTATATTGATGAGATAGTGACACTGCATGGAATTCCTAACTCTATAGTTTTTGACAGAGATCCTCGGTTTACTTCGAGATTTTAGGGAAGCTTACAAGTGGCTCTGGGAACCAAGTTAAATTTCAACATTGCTTTCCATCCTCAAACAGATGACCAATCTGAGAGGACTATTAAGACCCTTGAGGGAATGCTCAGGGCATGTGTTATGGATTTCAAAGGAGCTTGGGATGATCATTTTCCATTGGTTGAATTTGCTTACAATAATTCGTACCATTCAAGCATTCAGATGGCTCCTTATGAAGCACTGTATAGAAGGAGATGTAGAACTCCTGTATGCTAGGATGAAGAAGGAGAAATGAAACTAATAGGGCCAGAGTTGATTCAGATAACAGTTGACAAAGTCAAGTTAGTTAAGCAAAGGCTTAAAGCGGCTCAGGATAAAATGAAAAGCTATACTGATATACACCGAAAGGAAATGGAGTATGAAGTCGATGAGAAAGTCTTCCTTAAGACATCTCCTTGGAAAGAAGTTATGAGATTTGGGAAGAAAGGCAAGTTGAGCCCGAGATATGTGGGTCCTTATGAAATTCTTGAGAGGATTGGACCGTTAGCCTATAGGTTGGCACTGCCACTGGAATTATCATAGATGCATGATGTCTTCCATGTTTCCATGTTGAGGAGGTATAGATCGGATCCATCCCACATCATTCATACCACTGAGGTTCAGTTGAGAGATGATTTGACTTATAAGGAGACTCTAGTGGATATTTAAGACACTAAAGAGAAAGTCTTCAAGAACAAGACAGTTCAGCTGGTTAAAGTTCTGTGGAGAAATCACTCCGTTTAAGAGGCCACGTGGGAGCCCTTGCAATCCACAAGAGAGAAGTATACACAACTCTTCAGTGACTCAGGTAAGAATTTCGAGGACGAAATTCTTTTAAGAGGGGAAGAAATGTTGGCCCCTGAATTTTTTTCTTGATGAATAAGCATGGTTTAAATAATTTTGAGATTTTGGTAGATTAATTATTTTTGGAGTTATTACTTAGTGTCAAAGTTAGTAGACATGGTTTCATTAAATTGAAGTGGTAAGAACACATAAAGGGCAAAGTTGGCAAGTCACTTAAGTTTAAATAGACATAAGGCATAAATGGAGGGCAAAGTAGACATTTTATGCTCATTAAGGGTAGAATGGGAAAAAAGAAGAGTGGTCTTGCTATTGAGATGGAAGAAAAACGAAAATAGAGAAGGAAGGAGAGAATATACGAAGGCAAGAAGAAAGGAAGTGAGATTTCGGTGATTTGAGAGAAAAAAAAGAGTTGAGCTAGGGTTTCATCTTTTCTAAGCTTTCTAGAGAGATTTTAAGGTTGAGCAAGAATGGAAAAAGATAGAGGAAGATAAGAGCTTCCATTTCAGCTAATAATCTCTTCATTTGGTGAAGATTCAAGGGAATCAAGAAAGACAAGAGGAGTAAGAGGAGAGGCACAATTGAGCCAGTTATAAGCAAGGAATTAAGATGGGTTACATTTTTATAATCAAGTAATGAGCCATTAATCTCTCTTTCAAGAAATGGAAATAAATGATTTCAACTACTTCTAAAATGTGCATTTATTGTTCTTTGAATGCTTTAAGAATATGCTGCATATTTTGTATATGAATTTTGTTTGATTTATGAAAATGATTTTTAAAAGGATATTAAGCTTAAGAAATCAAGTTTCCGAAATGTGCCTTTTTGGCAATATGTTTTACAAGTAATGAAATGCATGTTATAGGGGTTGTCGTGGTCCCCTAAGTTAAGTCAAGTACTGTTATCCCCTGAATTTTTTTATTTTATTAAGCATGATTAGAGGAAATTGAAGCATTAATAGATTAAATTAAGTTGACATAAATTAAGTATGATAGCATTAATGAGGTTAGGTGGTATGAGTTAATGAAATTAAATGTGTTAGTTGGGCTTAAGGAAATGTGGGCTTAAGTTGAAAATAGAAGAGAATTGGCTTTAAAGGGTTAATGGGCCTTGGCCCTTAATGGAAGAAGAAAGGAGGAGAAATCAGTTGGTTATAAGAAGGAAAGGGAATTAAGTTGGGCTTGGGTTTAAGTGGATTAGTAGAAGTATAAAAGGAGAAAAGAATTAAGTGAGTAGTAGGGAGAAAGAAGAGAGGACCAAAAATTGAGAGAAAAGGGAGAGTGTCGTGAATGGTGGAAGGAAGAAGAAAAGAAGAGGTTTACTAGGGTTTGATTTTCCAAGAGTTCAAGAGTTTGTATGAAGAAAGTTCAAGAAGTAAAAACGTGGAGGAGAGTCTAA
>JAOQMR010000211.1:19745333-19761160 GCA_027563865.1 Erythroxylum pelleterianum | reverse complement strand
AAGACTGGGACGAGTCTACTGCACTGGCCAAAGGAGTCCGTTCATAAAGATTAAAAATGTATTTTGTTTCGTTGTTTGGGCATGTACATATTCTTTGGATTCAGTTTCTGAAATTTCTGATATGTGATATATGTGTGTGGGTTTAAGTTTCCAAATAAAATAAATATTAGTGTGATGTTTTGATTTATTTGTTCTGTCTTGGGTGGCATCCATGTATCCTCCCAGAGGGTATTTGGGTGTTACAAAGATGATGGATTTGTCACATTTGAAGACAGTGACAAGGGTAAGATAATTGGCATTTACAAACTTAATAAGAAATATCGCAATATTATTGATAATGCACTTTTAGTTGATTAAACAATGTTCTCTTATGATTGACTAATTCCCCCATATGAGAATGATCTTTTTCTAGTGAGTTTGTCAG
Source organism: Erythroxylum pelleterianum (assembly GCA_027563865.1). Classification (NCBI taxonomy): domain Eukaryota; kingdom Viridiplantae; phylum Streptophyta; class Magnoliopsida; order Malpighiales; family Erythroxylaceae; genus Erythroxylum; species Erythroxylum pelleterianum. The sequence goes on along the minus strand of JAOQMR010000211.1, from coordinate 19,760,736 downwards.
AAGGGTGGTCAATTAAGTTTTTCACAAACATCCTTCATTAGTGGTCAACCAATAGAGCCAATCTTCATAAATTAAATCTTCTAATGAGCTTGCAACAAGTTTGGTTGATAATATTGGTCAAATTTTAGGAATTGGTTAACCAATATTGTTGACTAGTCCATCATTATCTCAATTTTAAACCTTAAACACATTCTTTCCTTTATCTTCACCCCTTCTTTCTCTTTCTGCTTCTCCCCTCTCTTAACCAAAACCAACAATAAAGGTTCTTTCTTACACCTTGACAAACATTAACCGAGAATCACCTTCCTAGCACTCCTCTTCCTCAGTCTTAATCAACGTGAATTTTCTTAAAGAAGGCATAATATACTGCTTAAACCTTTCCCACAAAGCTCCATCATTCTTCAATGTACCTCCTCCTTCTCCACGAAGCTTCAAGGGATTTCCTTAAGTCCAATAAGCTTCTTTGCACCCAAAAGGCCAAGCTTCATTAACATTGATCACCAATTCATCTAATTCGATTTATCGTTAACCCTAACTCCACCAATTTGGGGATTTCTTAAAATATCTCTTTCTTTATTTCAAATGACGTTTCATTTAGCTCATGATAATACTTTAAGCATGTTTATGCATTCCATTGCAAGAATTAGCCTTCAAATTGCATCAATTTAGAACTTGGATGAGTTATGGTTCACAACTAGGGCTTTTCAAATTTCACTTATTTTCAATTAATTTTTTAAAAATTGAGTGAAATTGCATATTGAATAAAGGTTCCTAACTCTTGATTACATTTAATTGTGTTTAATATGATTGAATTTGAGATTTTGACCCTTTTGTCATATGAAATTTGGAAAGTTTTTAAATTACTCGATTATATGCATTTTTTTAAAATTGATGATTTACTACTTTAATGAGAAACTTTATTTTTAGCAATTCATACATTCAATTTCATTTGAATTTTATCAATGCCCATTCCAGTTGAGTAATATCAACTTAGAGTGTTTTTAAGAAATTGAGGTTTCTTTTAAACTAATCATGATCTTATATCATATTCATCAAATTAAACCTACTGCATCTCTTAATTTTGATGTCATGATGTGCTTAAACCTTTTTATAAATAAACTCGGTGTCTTTTTTATCATATTTTACATTTTAACTTTGATTCCTAGTCGTTTCTATATATTCCATGGTGTATCTTGCATTATACTTTAAGATAGCTCACTTCCTATTTCAAGATTAAAAATATGAAGTTGGTGAGATTTAATTTATAAAAGTGTTTTTCTCCTGTAAGTGACCACATACTATTAGTACCCATAAGGTTTTCAAATCTTATTTAGTTACCTCCCTAACTTATTATCTTGTGCCTTTCCTTTGTCCTCATGGCAAGAGGAACCATAATCTTGTGCTTAGGACACTCACTTAAGCCAGAGCTAACAACACACCTTTTAAGATTTAGAGGACTCAAGAGAGATCCCTAACTCCATCTCATATGCCTCCTCCCACAATTGAGAATGAATATTTTTATACTTACTTACCTCAATTTTATGATTATGATTTTTTAAAGTTAAATGAAAATTATGTTATCTCTTCCATTAGTTTAGAGCAATTCAAAGCATATAATCTTATCGAATTGTTCATTGATCAAGGGTGGGATTCTTCAAAAACCAATCATATAAGCCCCATAAATGTTAGATTTTTTTATAGTAATTTTTGCCCTAAACTTTATGGTGTCAATATCCATCTCACTTATGATCTTATAGATGAGATCCTAGGTATCCTCATTCTTAAAAATCATGCTTATTATAATTGTCATACTAAATATTGAAAGGTTTTGATCATGCATCTCATACAAAATATATATCAAATATATGTAGCAAAAAATAAAACGAAACCTCAAAAAACAGATCTACTTATGCATATAGATATAGAAAACAAAAACTTGAAATGTAATATGTTTCCATACCTTTCTGACGATCTTCTTCGTTCCTTAATCTTCTTCCCGTTAGGCTGTCATAAATCAGAATGATCAACGTAGCTAATGAAAGTCCATATGAAGAGAGAAAGATGAAACCTCACTAGGAGATGGCTAGAGTTCTTTCTTTGTGCTAGCAAAGACAAGAACTCTTGTGAGAGTTAGAGAGAAAAAGAGTGGGTGTGTAAGAAAGAACCTTTCTTTTCTTTTTGTTTTACACAAGATGCACAAAAATGATGATTATTTTATGCCCTCTTTAGCCTTATATAGCCCCCATCATTAATAGGAAGTTAATGGTCATGAATAGCATGCATTAATGGAAGTTATGGGAAGTTAATGACTATGAATAACATGCATTAATGGAAGTTTTAGGAAGTTAATGACCAAATTAGTAGCTAACAACACTTGTTTATAATCCATTCCATGCAACGTTTTCTACCATAATCACATTGTGATACAATCTCGAAACACTCTCTTATATCTTGAATCACCATTCAAGACCATTTTACTCATCCTTTAAATCTCCTTTGTGTATGACCCATTAGGTTCTTGGTTATGTTGGCCACTTAAATTATCACTTAATTCAAGTAAATCAAGAGCGGTATCTAGCAACATGTCATGACCCCCCAATTGACCAAAAGTCAATAGTTTTACTACGAACCCTTCCATACGCAATGCTTCCATGCAATTTGTCCTTTCACCATATATACCCCACTTGGTTCAGAGTATGGTCAAAGTGTCAACTCCCACTAGACTGACTACATCACATCTAGTCCAAGTTATATTAGATATTGTCCTGAGGATCTCATTACTCTATATATCATTGAAAACTCTCTTCATGACACATATCTGCTCTGGCCAAAGACTCCCGAGTAATGACCCCGACAAGAGGCTATAGGTATCATCTTCTTCAATTAGGAGTGGTGATGTGATGTCCCGATACCCCCTGGGAGGATATAGGACACCACGCAAAAAACATAACATACGTGCATACAGAATCGAGACAAAACCAAAACATACGAAACATTCATCATGCATTCTCAATAGCTCAAAGCAGAAGCAATTCAAAGCAAATACATTATAATACACTGGGCTTAAAACAACTTGTTCCAAACCGGAACCAGCCTAAATTAAGGATATTACACCCTTTAAATATATTCAAAGTCATATACATCAAGGACAAGCCAAAAATAAATTCCAAAAATACAGTTTTAACAAAACAAATTTCAAACTCCTTTGGCCATTACGGTTGACTTGTCTCAGTCCCTACATCCTTCTCTCTGAACCTATATGGGGCAAATCCACCGTGCTAAGCATATAACTTAGTGAGTAATAACTAATATACTTTAAAAGAATTCTTAAACAGTAAATCGAATTTATTACATTTCAGAACAGATATTATGGTTATCAGAATTGCATCTCACAAAAGGTATAAACCTTCAGAATCAGAACATAATTTAACTTATATCAAATCAAACTGATATCAGAGTACAAAATCAGAAGACTGCTAACTCCATTTACAAAAGCAGGTAACAGGATTTGTATAGAAGAGACCGAAGTCTCGACATCGAAGTGGCACAGAAGAGACCGAAGTGTCACTAACAGAAGACACCGAAGTGTCAATAAGTGTCACAGAAGCAGCTGCAAATCCTTCTAGGCATGCCTATTTACCCACAACTAGGACTTAACATAATCAAAACAGAAATGTCTGAAATTCAATTCATATATTTGCAACTTTACAAATCATTCAATGATCCAAATCAATAGCAAACAAAATAGTTAAAGCAAAACTATCAAAATTAGCTTACTGAATTACTAACACAATTGACCAACTAAATTATTTACAAAAGTTACCGTCTAAATTACTTACAAAAGCTCTCTGAAGCTTTATTGCCTCAAAGACCAGGCAATATTTGGAATTGGTCGCTTAATGGGTTCCTCTAAAACATTTAATACAACATATATCACTATTGTGCACAATTAATAATTCAATTATGCACAATTATGTAACTGAATATGTATGATGCATTTTCATGTCAAAAATCTGGGTTTTTTAACCCTTAATCTTATCAAATTATTGATCATGTGAAATCATACTCAATTCCTCAATCCAGATTTATTTCACAATCAACTTTTAGGTCCACCTTGCTCAATTATTCTCATCAGGTAGTGAGGTAATTAGGTAATACTTCCTTATAAAAAGTTTTCCCTCTTTATCTTAGGTTTCCGATAATACCAAGTTTATCCAATTTAGGTCAGTATACTGAAAGTTATTCCCAAAAGATTAATGACTGTTCTTAAGCTTCAACAGAATTCTTATCTCAAATTCCAATCAGATTATGATATTCTTAGAGATAGAATAAGATCTCAATTTCCCCTAATACTTTGTAGCCCTATGTCTCTAGTTTAGTCCAAATCAAAAATCACTCAATTTGGATAACTACAGAGAACCTTATACCCAAAATATTGAAGTTTGATCAAGCTGTTAGGAAACTTTGCCACGGCAAACTTTCCAGATAGCAAAATTCCTCTCAATTTTCTTAAAAGTTTGCCACGGCGAACCCAAGAATTGGCCGCGGTGAACTTTCACAGAAATGAAATCCTTCAAGTTTGTCATCTTCAAACTTCCTAGATTTTACACTTCAATCTTATTAAATGAACACATATCACACTTAAACCAATTCTTCTACTTCCATTTCAACTCCACAACTTCAAATTAACTAAAAGTCCAGATTCCATAAACACATCAGAAATCTGAAACTACCTATTCACTTTCTCTCACTACTGCATATTTTCCATTATTACTTTTGTGACTTTATTTTCAAACTACAACCAATGTAGAACTTATAGCCACACTGCTCTTTACCACATTTTTATGTACTTAACTACATCACAATGAACTTCCATTCCCCCAATCTCAAATACATAATCTGTATATTTTTTAAATCACACCAAGTTTATATAAAACATCCTAGGCATTACCGAAGCTATAATACTGAAACTTCTCATGCATATGCTCATTCTCAACACATAAAACATCATCCAACTTATACATGTGCTTATTTCCAATACACAACACATTATCAAAAGCATCCACAAAACTTAGAAAATTAAAACCTCACTTACCTTGTTTCTCCAGCAAAATTCTAGCTTTGATAATGAAGAACAAGGTTTCGGTGAGGACAAAGCAAAACCGAAAGAAAATAAAGAGCTACTATGTTTTTGGCCTTACACACTTATGCTACGTGCTTTAGTAACCCATTGACATATGGCCCCATTGCATGTGGGCCATTTGTCATTCATATAAAGGTGTTACATGGAAAATTACCGTTGGTCTATTGTTCCTAATATCCCAAAATTTCAGAAAATTCCTAAAATTCCTAGAAATTTTCCAAAATATTACTAATAATTTCCAAATAAATTTCCATCATCAATAAACCAAAATTCTCATCTTAATCAAAATTATAAAACCAATTACACTCGAAATGCCATGAATGCATGCAAAACAAAAATTATATGTGTCAAAATACATATGCACAAATAAGAAATTACTCAAATATGCCTAAGCAGAAAGTGCACTGAATTTTCTTAATATTCTAACTCCTAATATAGGGCGTTACAGGTGAGTCCTTTATTAGCTACTCAATTACCTCCGAATGCCCTAAGTTGTACCCAATCATCACCTTATGCGTAACCCCTGAAAGGCACCAATGAATGGAGTCAAAGCACAGGATCAGCATCCGAGATATCTTTGAGAACCTCAAGTCAAAGGATACTTGCACTATTGTTATGATGAGACTATCATTGATACTAGAATAGAATATCCATATGATTGTCTCATAGTAGGTCAATCCAATGTACTTACTACCCTTAGTAAGCATCCAGATGTTAACTCTAAACAACTCATGTCTACAACTTATGAGATATACTACTTGATCCAATCAAGGAGTATAGCATGTGCTAGTATATCTAGATTAATGATATCCCATCTCGTTATTTCTATGACTAGGGAAAATTTAGATACTAATATAATTACATATGATAGGAATCATTATCATGACCTCATCATAATTTCCTCCATGCTATGTTTTGTGTCAAGGACTTCATGAAATTAGTTTAAGATCACCATCAAATCCATAAATGTATGAACATCTAAATAATAAAAAATGTCTTTATTAATTATAAAATGATTTGTACAATAAGTGCTAAAGGTGATTGCCTTTAGAGCACTTCTCTAACAAACTCCCACTTTCACTAAAACCAATCGCCTTGATATCTAATACCATAGGCGTGTACATGTGACATAAAACTCCTTTAGAAAATAGGCTTAGTCAATGAATCAGCTATATTCTAATCGATAGGAACTCTCTTTATCTTGACATCATTTCTACTAATAATTTCTCTAATCAAATGGCAGCACTTGAGTACATGTTTGGACTTTTGATGAGACCTCAGTTCCTTCGCCTATACTATAGCCCTGTTATTGTAGCAATACAACTACACTAGGTCAACGAGCCTCAAAACCACACCAAGTTCCATGATAAACTTCTTGATCCAAACCGCTTCCTTTAACACTTCTGAAGTTGCAATGTACTCCGCCTCTGTCGTCGAATTTGCAGTCTCTTGTTTGGAACTTTTCAAACTGACTGCACCACCATTCAGTGTGGATACATATCTGGGCTAGGATCTGGAGTCATCCCTATCGGATTGGAAACTGGCATCAGTATACCTGCTTACCATAAGACCACCTTCTCTATATACTAAGAATACATCCTTAGTTCTTCTCAAGTACTTAAGGATATTCTTGACAACTACCCAATGACCCTTACTAGGGTCTAACTGGTATCTACTCATAACACTTAGAGCATACGATACATCATTCCTAGTACATAACATAGCATACATGATTGATCTTATAACTAAAGCATAAAGAATCAAACTCATGCGAGTCCTCTCATCTTGTGTCTTTGGACACATAGATTTAGAGAGTGCAATCCTATGTACCATGGGAAGATAACCTTTCTTAGAATGCTCCATACTAAACCTCTTTAGCATCTTGTCTATGTATGTAGACTAAGAATGACCAAGTAACCTCTTAAATCTATCTCTATAGATCCTTATTCTCAAAATATAAGTTGCTTCTCTAAGATCTTTCATAGAGAAGTTCTTAACCAATTTTGACTGATTCCAAAACAGAGACTTGTATCTCATAAGATATACATACCTGTATCGAGAATGATTATCGATAAAGGTAATGAAGTATATGAAACCACCTTTGGCATACATAAACAACAGACCACATTCATCAATATGTATTAGGTCTAAAAGTCCACTAGCTCCCTTAAAGGGTAACTTAGTTATCTTGCTTAATAAGCAAGATTCGCATGTATCATATGATTTATAATCAAATGACCCTAAACTACTACACTTTTGTAGTTTAGACATGCGTCTCTCACTTATATGGCCAAGGTGACAATACCATAAGTAAGATGATTTCACATTATATCGTTTTATTCGTTTGTTATTATTGATATTTAGAACCAGATTAGACATATCTAATATGTATATACCATTGCACAATGTACCCAAAGCATATAACATTCTATTCAAATAAATTGAACAACCATTGTTACTGAAATTTAAATGGAATCTAAGCTTATTAAGACTAGAAACGGACATTACATTTTTAATCAAAGTAGGTATATAAAAACTATTGTCTAATTCTAATACAAGCCCACTAAGGAGCATCAATACATATGTGCCTACAGGTAATGCAGGAACTCTTACTCCATTGCCCACTTACAGTTCTGACTCTCCCTTATTAAGTTGTCTACTGTTCCTGAGACCTTGCATATCAGTACAAATGTGTGAGCCACAACTGGTATCTACCCTTATGTTTTTATCAGAAACAATATGAATATCAATAACATAAATACCTGAAGTAGATGGGGCATCATATGTCTTCTTCTGCTTCAAGGAATCTAGATAGGCCTTGTAATTTCTCTTCTAGTGGCCACCGTGGCCACAGTGGAAGCAAGTTCCCTTCGAGGCAGTCTTCTTTGCTTCCTTGACACCTCCCTTAGACCTTGCGGACTTCTTCTTCTTTTGGCTCTTTTTCTTTGAACTAGAAGAGTCCACCAGCATCACAACCTTGTCCTTGTCAAATAGATGGCTCAACTGCCTTGAGCATGTTGACCAGCTCGAGAATTATGCTGGATATATTGTTCATCCAATACTTAAGCACAAATTGTGAGTAACTATCGGTTAAACCCGTCAGAATTAAGTTAATACTTAATTCATGATCCAAAAAGAAAACCCAAAGAGGCCAACCGCTCGATGTAGCCATTCATCTTCATTGTGTACTACACTGGAGATGTCCCCTTAACCATCTTGGAGTTGAAGAGCAATCGAAGTCTCGAACCTTTCGGTCCTTGCTTGCTCATAAAAGAGGTCCCTAAGATGATATACTATGATATGAGCATCTATAGCCTCGTGCTGCTTTTGCAGCTCTGGTGACATATTGACTAGCATAATACAACTAGCCATCTCACTATCATCGAGATGCTTCCTATATGTCCTCCGATCATCATCAGAAGCATCAGCAGAGGGATCGAGAAGTGGTTCTTCTAAGACATAACCAAGCTTCTCAGACTTAAGAACTATTCTTAAGTTCCTGAGCTAGTTAAGGAAGTTTGGTCCAGATAACTTGTTGGCTTCCATCAATGATCTTAAATTCACTCTAGTACTCATAGTGTTGACTCGGGCAATAGCAACTTTTCGTCAAAGAGAGAAAAATTAAAATGTACTTAAATGCATGTCTATAAGGACTTTAATAACACCCATTATAGCTCCCACTATTTTTCACGAATTCATAACCCCCAATATAAATCTGAGAGAACTCGTAGATAAATTCTCCTAGTAGCTCGATATCCAATATTCCTAAGAATGACCTTTGGTTTGCCCAATAAGCCACCTTAGTTCAACTGGTAAGTATTGATCATACCAATTGCATCTCCAATGCAACTATCAAATCTAGTGATATCAACTGTTGATGTGTGCACACTCATTAGGCTATCAACTCTTGACATGTGTACATCTAATATATACTACCCAACTTCACCTCTATCAACGTTGATCTTGGGTTTTTCCAACAAACCAACGCTTCTAGTTAAAACTGACCCATAAATTCAAAATTCCTATTTTCATAGTTCGAACATATTCGTGTAAAGCGGGCTTGAGTTTGCCCAACAACCCTAACTTTAAAAGAACCCTGGTTCGCACCATATTAAAGGAAGGTGTTAGTTTTAATATTCTAAGTGAGGGGTTTAACTAAGGTCTTATCTAACTTAGATGGTCTTATACATACATACATACATACATACATACATATATATATATATATTTACTATAACTACATGGCATGATATGGACTACCCAATCAAATTGAGGCTAAGCCTATAGCCATCCATCATGCAAGCCCACACATTCTCCTAACCATGCATTCTCTTATGCATATATGTAAACACATCATTTTGATTATAACATCTTATGGATCCTAACATGAAAGCCCAATCCAACACTTGGATCTAAGCCCAATCTAACACTTAGATTTACTATCTTCCTTTTATTAACTTGGCTAAAATTACTATTGTATGTTATTTCGATTGGAATTAATATTAATCCAATTAACATGAATTCCTAATTCCAGAAATTAATTCATAATTAACTTAACTTAAAATAATTATTTGATGTCCAAAATTAAACAACTTCAATATTGTCATACATGCCAATTTTTTTAGTCGTACTAGAAAAATTGTTACTCTACTAAAATTAACTCAAAAATAATTTCCAAAAATTTCTAGAACAACAAATCATCATTCCAAGCATCTATAGATCATTTCATGATGATCAAAATAATTAGCAATCACCCAAACTTTATCATGATCACCGAAACACCGATAAGATACCAAAAATGACAAATATGACTTCTAAAATTTTTCTGGAAGTCAAATTTCTTGAAAAATCACTTAGGCATGCATGAAACATCAAATTAATACATTTTTATCACATAAAAATATTTTTAAGGCACTCGAACCAAAATATAAACATACAAAAACATCAAACAAAACAGATCCTACAATTTTTGGAAAACTATCCAGATCTGATTTTTTTTTGATAAGATTATTAAAACATTTTTAATAATTCTAAAAAATTACAGAGGCATAAAAACATCCCTAATATGTTCACATAATTTTTCCATAATCAAATTCTACAAAAATCATATGTAACATCGTCAATTTATCCAATAAACATCATATGCCTAGTAGAAAGACATATTTCATGCATGTTCTTGTAAATTCAAAATTAAATATTTTAATCACATTAAAAATATTTTAAATCATACTAAATCATTCACTTACATCTTATGAATAGATTGGTGAAAGAAAATCATGAAAACCATTTTTCTATAATTAATTTCGAACAAAACATTACAGGACTCTAAGTTGTCACAACCATGAAAACATTTTTCACATGTCATGTATTCTACATCTAACAAGGCATAAGATAGCTCTGATACCACTGTAAGGTTTCGATCATGCATCTCATATTTAATATATATGCAGCAGAAAATAAAACAGATTTACTCGTGCATATAGATATAGAAAACAAAAACATGAAATGTAATATGTTTACGTAGCTTTTCGATGATCTCCTTCGTTCTTTAAACTTCTTCGCGTTGGGTTGTCATAAACCACAACGATCAACATAAACCATCTCTAATGAAATTCCACACGAAGATAGAAGGATGAAATCTCACTAGGAGATAGCTAGAATTCTTTCTTTGTGCTAGCAAAAAGAAGAATTCTTGTGAGAGTTAGAGAGAAAAAGAGTGTGTGTGTAAGAAGGAACCTTTCATTCCTTTTTGTCTTACACAAGATGCACGGAAATGATGATAAGCACTAAAGTGCAAAGGAATTGCCCTAATTGCATCTGATTAGAGTGAAAGCATGAGTGGAATGTCAAGCGTGGCCATTTTTTCTTAACTCAATGTGAAAACTTTTGGTAGTTAATATAATTTAACTTTAAAAAAGGTTAAATGTGAGCAATATGTAGTATTCATAGATTCCATTAGAATAATGAAACTGAAAGACGGTTCCTCATTCTACTGCAATCAATAGTCTCACGCCCACTATGATGTGTATGGATATGTATAATGAAAAGCAGTACTATGCAGTTTAAATATCAAAATCAAACCATACACATCTATTTCAAGTATAATTACGTCAAGGATATAGTAGCACAAAGAGAAACAAATATGGCTAGTGACTATTCATAAAACATGTTACAATAATGATAGATTGTTTGTCATTGAGTATTTGATGCAAAATATGTTTAATTGAGAATTAAATAAAATTTTCTCGAATGAATTTTAAATGAAAATTTATTTCGAGAAATATGAGAATGTTTGATTTTGAATTGAGTTCTTCAATTCTAAAATAAATGATAGAAGTAGTGTTAAATGCTTGGTTCTATATACAAGAAATCAAATCAATATGAGATACCTTCCTACACAAATAATTGCCTCCATTATTTTATAAGAATGGAGACAAAAACAAGTCAAAAGTTTATATAGGTGATAAGTGAGAGGTCAAAACTTAAAACACTAATATTAATGTGAAGTATATTAAACGGTGTAAGGGATTATTAGTAATGGCATAACCTAAAGATATGAAATAAATGTTAGAATTAGTGTTAAATGATTGGATCTATAAGAAGTATGTCAAATTGATATAAGATGCCTTCTACTCAGATAATCAGGTCCATTATTTTATAAGAATGGAGATAAATCACGTTAAGAGCAATTTATCTAGGTAATAAATAAGAGGTTAAGACTTAAAACACTAATGTTAATGTAGAGTAGTGCACGAGATTATTAGTAATGACATAATCTAAAGATATGATATATGTGTCCAATCTATCTTAGGATCCCTGCCCAGGGCCCACCACTAGAAGGGGGCCCCAAAATTTTGACTCCCACCTGCACATCACTTCTAGACAAATTCCTTGATAGTATAGTTATTGCATATCACAAATCCTCCCCTATCTATTGCCTATTCCCAAGGCAAAATGAGAAAGCCTAAGGCTTAAACGTTAATGATTTTAACGTTAGTGTACTTGATGTTTCGAAGAATTAAAATTTAAAGGTTAGTTGAGTAAGTTCCAAGAGTGATTTAACGTAATAACGTTATAAGTTAACTTTAGGGACGGTGGATCTTGTAGTTAAGTTAACATGTCATATTTATAAATAGTCTTGAAATATTTAAGTGTATTTTTATCTCCTATTTTTTTATTTTCATTAATATATATATTTAAAGTACTTCAACTTAAAAATTACCAGCAAAATTTTTTTACGATTCTGTCTTCTAAATTTTGAGTATAATTTAAAAATAAAGTTTTTAATTTTTTAATGTATTTTTGCTCTTTATTTTTTATTTTTAATATTAGATATTAAATTTTGCTATTTATTTTTTTCCTCTAACACAGATATAATATCATATATATATCTTTGTGATATATTGTAAAGCTGTTGGAGTTTGGTTGTGCCTGTATACTTCTTCCAGTTCCATACAAGTACTTTTGTTCTTTTCTAATCCAACCGTGTTATAATTGATTTATATTATGTTGCTTAAAAAGCATTTGTCTAGAAGTGAAAAAAGAAAAGAAAAAAAAGTAGCACAGTTGATAGAATTCCAAAATGGAGCAATTAATAAATTTATTAAAAAAGTAGGTTCCTCTAGTGAGAATCCTGAGGAATTAGGTGAAGGTGGTTTTGAACAACATAAAGAAAACTTAAGTAATGAGATTCATATTCACGAGGATGTTAGAAATCTGAGTGAGGATGATTTTGTACTAAATGCATCCACTTCAGAAAATTTAAAGGTAGATGAGCAAGTAAGCCCTAAATTGGACATTTATAATCCTATAAATTGGGATAATCTTGATAATAAAGCAAGAGATATTTTAGTTGAAAAAGGACCTGCAAGATAGTTGAATCTTATGTTTCTTTTAGACAGTACCTCTCGTTATTTTTCATATTCTTATTATTATAAAAGTTTGAGTAATTGAGAGATTAGCGATAGAAAATGGTTTAGTTATGTTATGTATTAAGAAAGATATGTTGAACAATATTGATCTTGATAATATTATTAATGATTTTACATCTAGAAATACACGAAGAATTGTTTTTCATAAATCATGATCCTTAGTGTATTTGTTAGTGTTATGATCATTTAATATTTAGTTAATTATGTAAACTTATAAATTGGGTCATTTATGTTTCATATAAATATGTGAAATTAAGTATATTATCGATTTATTAGGGCCCATTTCTTTTATTTCGCCCAGAGCCTATAAAACGATAGGAACGACCCTGCTTAGGATACCAAATATGAGTTCTGATGGGTAAATTAAATGAGTAAATAAGAGAAATCGAGTTAGTCATTAGGTAAATTTGACTATCATCTGTATAGTGTTTTAGGAAAGAAATATGCTCTAATAAAAAAGATCATATCATATCATATTTGTATTTTTGACTAATAAGGATAATATAAGTCATATTGTCAACTTATATTTTGTGATGATCCTTCGAGACTATATGAACATCAAATCAGAAAACTATTTTGACTCGAATTCTAATTCTAGAGAACTAAGTTAATGACTGTTATCTTAGATTATCATCATAAAATCATGAATGGTTTAATATAATATGAAATTTTAAAAAGTGAACTAATTTGTATTTTGATCATAAAAAAGGTTTTTATGTTGTTAATACTATTTTGTCTCCAAAATCTCTTAAACTTTAATTAAAAATCAAAATTATAGAAAATTTTTAATATTAAAAATATATAGCATAGTTTTATAGTCACATATAACTATATATTAAAAATATATAGCATAGTTTTATAGTAGTCACATATAACTACTAAAGTAGTTTAGGGTATATATTTATGATAGACACTAATTATTTGAGCTTATCTTCCAGTCATATTGCTCATATTTGGGGTCTCTGTAGTTAGACTATATATTCAGGTTATTTCTCAATGGATGTTTCCTCCCGAAATTGTTTAGGTCTTCGTCACTATAAATTCATAGTCAATTCATAGGCAGAAGATAAACTCAAAAATATTGCAAGTTCGTACATACATCAATTTATTATTAAATTGGTTATAGCATAGTTGTAATATTGATATAGTGGAATGAGAATATAGGGCTAAAAAGTTATGTATTTGAATCTCCTATTTATATTTTTCTAATTGAATTTGTTTAATGTAAAATACTCGATTAACATAATTTGTAAATTATTACATCAATTCGAACTCAATTCTCATCCTAGAAATAATAACCACAAGATCCTCCATTTAAAAAATAGTAAATATAAACGATTTAAGTTATAGATAGACATGATAAAAAGCCAACAGACAAACGTAAGGGGTGCGGTTGAGTGGCAGAGATTCATCTATCCTTAACCAAATGTTAAGAGTTTGATCATTGACTTTGGGTATGGAGCAACCTTAAATTCTTAGGCCAATTGTTCCACCCTGTGAGGTGCTTACAAATCAGCGAGAGAATTAATCATTAGATTCGCCAATAAATACTCCGGTCTACGAAAAAAAAAGGGGCCAACAGACAAGTTAGGAAAAGTCAAATTAACACGTTGCTACCCACGTCCCCACACACCCAGGGAGGGACACTCGAAGAAGAAATGACACAAAATCCATGGGTTTCGAACTTCAAAGTGCTAAAATAATAAACAAACGAAAAGTCTTTAACAGGCGGAGTTTTTTATTCGGTTAAAACACAGCATGTGACCAAAAGACTTTGGAGATTCTAGCCCACTTCTAAACCCTCCCGTCCTTGGCATCTCGTACACGTGAATAGCTGTACAGCTTTTTTGTTCTACAGGCTACCCACTATGTAGTAGCTGCATACTATTAAAATTTTTTAAGATCTTACGTGGGTGTTGTTGTCATCATCCAATGTTTTGTTTGAGATATATAATGGAGTTCGCTGTGGCCTGTGAGTGCCAACTTGTTGACTTGTGAGTACCAACTTGTTCTTGATTGAGAGACTATTAACTAATTTAATATTTTGTTTCAAATTAATTGTACGGTTCACTAGGCAACATATTTATAACGAATTGCATTAAGGGAGCGTTTAGTTCGAGGGTTTGGGAATGAAAGAATAGAATAATTGCAAAAAGTAGTGTTTGTTTTCGAGTCTTCAATTTCAAGGGAATAGATTCATTCCATTAAATTTGGGAATCCACTAAACCCCCAAAGGGGGTGGGTATCAAGTCTTCATTCCCATCTAGTGGTTATTATTTATACCCCTCCCTCACATGAGCAATTTTTATTCTTAATTATATTATTAAAC
>JAOQMR010000211.1:19659158-19677163 GCA_027563865.1 Erythroxylum pelleterianum | reverse complement strand
AGAATAACATTGCTAACCCCTCACTGATTACTCAAAATTTCCATTTTACCCTTCCCGATGGTACCGGGATGTTACATATTTAATCTCCAACAAGTTTGACAAATGATTTTATGCATCTTAATAGAGTATCTTTGCTGGTGCATACATCACTTAACAAGTAGATTTATAGTGATTACTAAAAAATGCTAATATATTCCTAGAGAATTAAACCATTCATGCAAAAGTTTGATAATAATGGGTCTAATCAAGCTCAGATTATAATTTCCATTATGTATAGGCTTGACCAAATACCATAGGCGGCGGCTGTGGTACCAATATTTAAGTGATTGTATAGAATATTCAATTTGAACCATTCATTTATTACAAATTTGTCATAAATTTCTACAAAAGTTATGGTTCTTAATTCATTTTTTCCCTACAAGTAAATTGTTATGTAAGATCTAATGGCAATGAAAAATATGAACTAGATATAGATTAATAACCTATATAATAAGTTATGGTCTTATTGGTATTTTTTTAATCTCTTGAAGTTTATTTATTACATTTATACTTATTTTGTCAATATTTTTTCACGCCATACAAAGTAATTATATTTTTTGTAAATAACATCAATAAAATATGATAAGTATATAAACTAACTTAATAGAGAAAAATTAAGTTTAAATTTTATCCTAAATTAACTACATCCATATAACCATCTCCGTGAATTAAACTTGATCTATGAAGTCCTCGTAGTCGTTATCAATCTATAGTCACAATAATAGAAGTGCTCTTCACTATTGGTAGTCGTAGAATTAAAGAAATTTTAGTCATTACTTTTTTAATTAGACATTAGAAAAAAACAATCATATTAAATATATCATTTTCGCATTCGTCTTACTACAACCTAGTTATTACACAAATTAAACTTTCCTACCTAATATAATTACCTTTAACTCTACCTCCTCATTAATCTTGTTTGACACGTATTTTTCCCAATCATTCATTAGCTAGGATCTCAGTTTAGATATGCATGTTACATGCAACACTAAACATAAAGTAGCCACTAATAGTTTTAGTAATATTGAGTGATGAAAAAATAAGGGTTACTATTCTCCAAACCCGTCAGTAAGAAAATAACCACTTAATGACCATATTTTTCCCAATAATTCATTAGGATATCAGTTTATATATGCATATTACATGTAACACAAATCACAAAGTAGCCACTAATAATTTTAGTAATATTAAAGGTAAAAGTGTTATATTGGACCATAAGGTTTTTTTCAAAGTTTAATTAATATTTCTAAATGTTTAAATTAAACCTTAACATTTTTCAAACATTTTAAAGGAACCTTAATTTAACATAATATAAACAACTCCATTAAGATATTCTAATCTAATTTTTTATTTTTTTAGGTTGACCCCTTTGCCCAAATCACCTAGTGCCTTTTCTCTGCTTGTCTACTCAATTTCTTCTATTCCTTCTCATCTCTACTCTGCTTCATGTTGCCTACTTGTTCGCTTGTCTACTTCACGTTGTATGCCCAACCGGTGTTTGATTTCACATCATCTATTACTCTTTTAGTGATCTATTATCTCTCATTCACTCTCTCTCTCTCTCTCTTCATCAAGTGATCTGTTGTTATTTTCCTTTTCTTTATTACAACTGGAGCACCCACTTTTTAGTTTTTTTATATGTTTATTATATGGAGGTTGAGAGTAAATTCCTTTGCTTGTGTCAGTGACTTTCTCTTTCTATGTTTCCAGTTTCGCTCTTTAATTTTGCTTAAGAAGAAATTATTTTTCTTGTGTTAGGAATGTTTTTACTTTGGAATTTGTTTTTGAAAATTTGAATATCATTAATAGGAGGAGGATAAAAAATGTTTATAAAATTATCCTGAAGCACTTACATCATAAAGGTACACTGAAACTAAACGACAATGTTCATCCAATCGATAAGTCAAAGATGACACCTTTACTTCATAGGCGACACCATCTTCTACAGACCTTCCAATGTAGTATTGTAAAATGGGAAAACTGATCCCCTTAAATCTTCAATGAAAGGTTCCAATATATAGATATAGAAAAAAAAACATAAAATTTAAGATGTTTACATACCTTTCTGACGATCTCCTTCGTTTTTTAATCTTCTCCGTATTGGGTTGTCATAAACCACAATGATCAATGTAGACCGTACCTAATGAAAGTCTACATAAAGATAGAAGGATGAAACCTCATTAGGAGATGTCTAGAATTCTTTCTTTGTGCTAGCAAAGACAAGAACTCTTGTGAGAGTTAGAGAAAAAAAGAGTGTGTGTGTAAGAAAAGAACCTTTCTTTCACTTGTGTCTTACACAAGATGCACAAAAGTCATCTCTATTTTCTATACCGTTTGGCCTTCTATAACCCCCATCATTAATGGAGAGTTATGGGAAGTTAATGGTCATGAATAGCATACATTGATGGAAGTTACGGGAAGTTAATAACCATGAATAACATGCATTAATGGAAGTTTGGGAAATTAATGGCCAAATTGGCAGCCAACAACACTTGTTTCTAATCCATTCCATGCAACGTTTTCTACCACGATTACATTGCAATACAATCCTAAAATACTCTCTCATATCTCGAATCACCATTCAAGACCATTTTACTCATCCTTCGGATCTCCTATATGTGTGACCCATTAGGTTCCCGATTATATTAGCTACTTGAATTAATACTTAATTCAAGTAAGAAAAGAGCGGCATCTAGCAACACGTCATGACCTCCAATTGATTGAAAGGTCAATGGTTTGACTATACGGAATGTTGCCATGCAATTCGTCCTTACACTATCTATACCCCACTTGGTTCAGAGTATGGTCAAAGTGTCAACTCCCACTAGACTGACTACGTCACTTCTAGTCCAAGTGATATTAGATCTTGTCCTGAGGATCTCATTACTCATTGAAGACTTTCTTCATGACACATATCTGCTCTGACCAGAGACTCCCGAGTAATGACCCTGACAAGAGGTCGTGAGTATCATCTCCTTCCATCAGGAGTGGTGAATCCTTTAATGGCTACTCAATTACCTCTGAATAGCTCAAGCTTTACCCAATCACCACCCTATAAATAACCCTTGAAAGGCACCGATGAATGAAGTCAAAGCACAGGATCAGTATTCGAGATATCCTTGAGCACCTCAAGTCAAAGCATACTTGCACCATTGCTATGATGAGACTATCATTAACACTAGAATAGAATATGCATATGATTGTCTCATAGTAATTCAATCCAATGTACTTACTACCCTTAGTAAGCATCCACATGTTAACTCTAAACAACTCATTTCTACAACTTATGAGATCTACTACTTGATCCAATCAAGGAGTATAACATGTGCTAGTGTATCCGGATTATTGATATCCCATCTCATTAATCCTATGACTAGGGAAAGTTTAGATACTAATATAATTACACATGATAGGAATCTCATTATCATGATTTCATCATGATTTCCTCCATGCTATGTTTTGTACCAAGGACTTCATTAAATCAATTTAAGATCAACATCAAATCCATAAATGTATGAACTTCGAAATAATGAAAAATGTATTTATTAATCATAAAATGATTTGTATAATAAGTGCTAAAGGTGACTGCCTTTAGTGCACTTCTCAAACATTCAAGACGTCCTCCTTTTGCCAAATTTGGGTATTGAGAGATGAGTTTTGTATAAGAGGAGCCAGCATTGTCTGTCATTTCAAGGATCCAGCCTATAGCAAATCTTCTTGTCTGTTTTGTAGGTTCTTCCTTTTTGCACTATACTCTTATCTCTTTGTTTCTTGTCCTTATAAGTCAACAATGGTAGTCTCTTTTGTCTATGTTCAACTATTAGATGTATATCACTTCCTTGAACTATCATTTTCTAGCCCTCTTCCTGCTTCTTTTTTAGGTTTTTGTGTTACCCAAATAAGTTAGATACTTGGTAGGAAGTGAGTTTCGTATAATGAAAATGTATCTTTATTTTATGATGTAGATCAAGTTTATTATATAAACAATCTACATATTTACAAACTTAATTTTATGGAATTATTCAATCATTAAGATGAAAATGAAGTAAAAGAATGTATGGATTTATTCAAATTTTACTTTATTGTACAAGGCTTTCAAGTGATTATTGTCAAGTTTTATAGAAATTCTTAACCAAATTTTGACAAAATGTTCAAAATTTAAAGGATTTATTGTTTAAAATTTGTTGAGTGGTTATTATCGGGTTATAGAACTTCTTTTTATAATTTAAAAACAGACAAATAGAATTAGGCAACATACCTTACTTATAAAGTATGTCATAAATTGGAAATTTATGCTTTTAAATAGTAAATAGGTAGATGGGCAATTTTGTGCTTTTAAACAGTAAATAGGTAAGGACCATATTTCTTGCCAAACCTCATCCTTTTCACATCTTGAATCAAAAGGTTGAGTTCATATTTGATAGAGAAGGATCCCTTTTGTTATAACTTCGACAAGACAGATCAAGCTTCATCACAGTATATCAAGACAATATACATGATAATATAGCAAGCATTAATATAACATCTCAGATCACCCGTTTATAGATATTGTCCGCTTTGGGCCTTGGCCCCGCCAAGTCCTCACGGTTTTGCTTTTTTCGAGGCTTTTCCAAGAGGTCACCCATCCTATAACTACTCTCACCCGAGCACGTTTAACCTTGGAGTTCTGATGGGATCTGGTCCACTAGGCCATGGAAAACGCGTCTGTAAGGGAGAGGTATCCGTACTGCATTTGTAACATCCCAGACCACCCGCTTACAGATATTGTCCGCTTTGGGCCTTGGCCCCGTTAAGCCCTCACGGTTTTACTTTTCCCGAAGCCCTCTCAGGAGGTCACCCATCTCATAACTACTCTCACCCAAGTACGTTTAACCTCGGAGTTCTGATGGGATCTAGTCCACTAGGCCATGGAAAACGCGTCTATAAGAGAGAGGTATCCGTACCCTTATAAGGCGTACTTCGTTCCCCTCTCAAACTGATGTGGGATCTCACACTCTCCACCCCCCTTAGGGCCCAACCCTCTTTGGGGTCCAGCCTGGCTGGCACAACGGTTCGAGTACTGGCTCTGATACCATTTGTAACATCCCAGACCACCTGCTTACAGATATTGTCCGCTTTGAGGGCTTGGCGGGGCTAAGGCCCAAAGCGGACAATATCTGTAAGCGGGTGGTCTTGGATGTTACAATTAATTACCAACATATAAAATAAATTTGTTATTTCACGTGGTTTACAAAATAAATTTAACACAAATTACAAAATAAACATGTTTAAATGACCGATTGATCAATTTGTTGGCCACTTCTCCCAATTAATAGCTGAGAGCTGGAAAAGACAATCTCTTTTTCTTGGGTGTCAATAGTATTCTTAAAAAAGGAAGTTAACTTTTCAGCTTCCAAAGTTAAACGTTAACTTCATGCATTTGTAAATTTCTTTTAAGCATTTGACTGTATTTTTAAACTCTAACTTTTTTATTTCCATCAACTTATAAATCTAAGATACTCCAACACAAAAATTAACAGCAAAAGATTTTCATGGTTCTAACTTCTGAGTTATAATTTCAAGGTAAAGTTTCTGATTTTTTCTATGTATTTTTCATCTTACTAAATTCTTCAATATATTATAATTACTTTATCTCCTCTAATAACATTTGCTTATACATACGATGTCTGACTATGTTTATGTGGAAATAATAAACGTCTTATTAATTAAGTTTTATAATGAATATAGAGCATTACTATTATTCCAAGTTTTAATTATAATAAAAAATTCTTTTTATAAAAATTAATTATTTTTTTCATGCAAAGCCTTTGTTTTTTCTTGTTTTATATGTTTCAGTTTAGTTCGCTTGGCTATAAAAGAAAACATTGAAAGAATGAATTGTAAGTTGTTAGCTGAATCACTTCTTAAAAAGGCTTTTGGGAACCAATTTGTCATTCACGTGGACACTATATTAGCATTTTAAATTAGTGCATTAATATTAAATGATATTGTGAGTCTCATAATGTTGCATTTACTATCATCCCACATAGCTATTACAATCACTCATCATCTTTAGTTTGAAAGGCTTAATTAAAAAATCATTAATAATAAAAGGATATAATTGAGAAATTTTGAAACCAGTTCTATTGTCTAATATGATGTTTTGATATTAATTTATGATAAACCAAAATTTACAAAAATGAATAAAATATTTTAATTTTATATCAAAACGAAAATGATGTATAAAGAATATTGGGTATGTATATAAATTGATAATATTATATAAGAGAAAATTTTCCATAGATCTAGAATCTGTCTATATTTATAATTTATACACATTAACATGGCAATAAATTTTTATTTTATGATTATTTAATATTTATTATTATTTTAAATACATTTGTAGTATTAGAAATTATATAAAACTATAAGGATAATTAACTAATAATGATTTTGACAATTTCATAATTAGATTCTCCTACTATTAATAATTTCGAAATTAAGTACCTTATACTAAATTAAAAGCATTTATTAATAGTATTAACATAATGGTTATTTGGCATGATATTTTATTCGCTATTAACATGGTGAGTAAAAAGTTCTAGTCTAAATCTATGTGCATTAATTTTACCATAGAGCAATTAGAAGGTGTGATGATATTTTTTGAGAAATATAGAGACGAAGGGTTTACCTTCGATATGAATAAGGCCAAAATTTTTGCAAATGAGATGAATATGAAGCTTATATTTCCAACTAGATGTTGTATTATTAGGAAAAGACAATTCGATGAAAATGATCATGATAGAGAAATACAATCAGATGAGGATTCTTTTATAGTTAATGTCATCAACTAAAATTTTAGAATTTATTAAAGTTGTAGATTATAATCTAAATGTTCCAATTGTTTATTGAATTCTATTGAGTATACCTGTGATTGTAACATTAGTTGAGGAAAAATTTTCAAAGTTAAAATTATTGAAAACCTACTTAAGGTCATCAATGTCAGAAGAAAGGTTGACTGATTTAACTATTTTATATATCGAGAAGGATAAGTTGAACAATATTGATCTTGATACTATTATTAATGATTTTGCATCTAGAAATGTACGGAGAAATTGTTTTTCATAAATCATGATCATCTGTGTGCTTATTAGTACAACTCTCTTAGTGTTTTACAATATGATATTGCTGTTTGATTGCTACCACTGACTACTATTTTGTTATTACTGCTACTATTTTTATGATTTTATTGTTGCTAGCATTTGCAAGATGTTATTAGGTGATAATATAATCATTTATTATTTTTTTGACTATGTAAACTTATAAATTGAGTTACTTAAGTATGAATATTAAATTTTAATAATAAAAGTATGCTTTTAAATTTTACAAATTTTAATATTGCCGATTTATTGTGGTCCTTCTTTTTACTTTGCTCAGTACATATAAAACGTTAAGAACGACCCTAATCAATAGAATAGTACACGGCTGTCCAAATTATATTTAATTATTAATAATTAAATAAAATTTAATTTAATATTCTAATGCCGTATGTTCAATAATAATATCTCCAGATTAGATGTTATTATAGTAAAATAAGTTAAACAGGAAAAGAATACAGAAAAGTGTGAAATCTAGATAAGGACTATAACTAGGCAAAATTGGTAAGAAATACAACCTTCCTATGTGATATATGTCTAGATTAGATGATGTTATAGTAAAGGAAGTTAAACAACGTAAAGAATATATAAAGAAGTGCGACTCGAACTCTTATCCAAGCAATGTAAGTAACTGTCTTAATAAAAACTCAAAACTCTTTAAACAACGTAAATAACACAAAAAAGCACGACTCCAACTCTTATCAAGCAGTGTAATGTAATCGTTTTAATAAAATCTCCAACCCTGAACACAGAATGAGCAACAGACAATATGAAGCCAGACGCTAAATAAGCAGACAACGTGAAGCCAGATAACATTATTAAGCAGGGATGCAGACAAGCAACCAAGTAGGCACAACGTGAAGCCGAGTGGAGACGAGAAGAAACGGAAGAACACAAGCGGACAAGCGAAGAAGAGGTGTTCATTTCCCAAAATATTATAAGTATTTTGCATGTTAATTTTTTAGTGGGATATTAAATTTTGTCAGGTGCATTTTCTTATTAATTTTTAAATAAAATTTTTACTTAAATTTCTTTAAAAATAACAAAAAGTCAATATTTTTAAAGATTAGGGAATTTGTTTCGAATGAGTTAAACCACAAAAAAATCTGACTTTTAACATATGTACAATTTTCATTTCAAGAAAAATAGTTGGTGACAAACTCCACTTCAAGCTCAACCAGTTAGACTGCCAGTGTCAAACATGACATTGAAGGGTTTTGGTGCCTCAAATGTAATTCAGCACATTTTGCACCAATTTTCCATAGGGGCTTGGTTCTTGTTAAAAAAGAGTCAGAAAATGGTAAAACACGGGGCATTTTCGACATTAAAAATTGATCAGGTTGGAATAGGTCATGTTCACCAAATGCCTCAATTCGTCCTATGTAAGTATATGCATCTAAGAGAAATTATCCTTGCATTTATCTTTTCAATTATCCCAATGCAGAACTTTTATGAGCTATATATATGAACCACGAAAGAATAGTTGTGTTATGCTACTTTTCAGTGAACATTCACAAAGGGCAAATTTCCCCCGTACGAATGATTAATTACAGAATTACATGCACCCTAAATGTGGCCGGAAAATGGACCTCTAACTTCCCGGATGCCAATAACTACATGCTGCTCCCTTCCTGCAGAACCCGTTCTCATGGAATTTACACACTCGCTGCCCTCTGGGTGGAGGCCTGAAAGGACCACTACCATTTCCAAAAACACCAGAAAATGGCTGCCTGTTCCACGAAGACCTATCCCTCCCATAACCTGAATCTCTTTCTTGGTGATAATTTCGATGCTCTCTTCCACCTCCAGATCTATCCTCAGCATGCCAGGGTTGGCTTCGCCATCCACTTATATTCCCCGTGGAGTTGGTTGCATTCGTGTTAACAGGTTGTTGATGAGCTGCCCTGTCACCAGCTCCCCAGTCCCTGTTCTTATCTCCTTGATAAACCCCACCCAGGCTTAGATTGGCACTTCCTTTGAAATCAGGCCCTGCTTGCCACTGGCTAACAGCACAAGATGCGGGTGACTGGATTGCTGAAATTGTGCCCTCTTGGTTAACAATTGATGGTGGAAGAGGCTGTATTTCTATGCCTGCATCCCATTTCTTAACTAGAACATCACCAAGCTTTGCATCTCTCCGCACTTCAGCTATTCTAGAAGACTGTCCTCTATAGTTCTTCTGAGGACCCATCCTTCCAGCCCGCAAAATTTGGTGTGGTTCATCGTGTAAACTTGCCTCAGATGATTTTTGAGACATATCGAGACATTTATCTGTTACAGGCGAATGGGAAGATATTTTTGCAGACTGATGCAGTTCATCAATCAAAGGTGAACGAGATGGCATTTCAGATACACAAATTGGCTCACCAATCACATTGCAGTGAGGTACATGAGATAGCTTAGGTGGTTGACCATTTCCTGACAACTTAGATGGCATTTGCAATGCTCGAATGCATTCATCCGTTACAGTGTTATGTGAAGGCACGTTAGATAGCTTAAGACTGAGTGGCTCATCAGTTGCAGTCATCCGAGAAGGCACCTGCATATCTCCAGTGGAGCTAAATGCATCACTCTTTCCAGGATCAGGGGCTGGGCTAAATCTCCCAACAGGACTAAAGCAATCATCATCAGAATCGTGTGTCAGTTCCTCACATCTCATTTTTGAAGTAGGAGAAGACATGCCACCAAGAGACTCCATTGCTTCAACTTCAGCCAAAAGATCTGAAACAGATTCATCAACTAAAGAGAACTCGTTGGACTCTGGAACCATTGACTGCCAACCAGTGGTATCAACTGCTAGGTTTGCTGGGGAAGTATGTGTAAGGTGACCACATCCTGAAGTAGGTGTAGCAGCATGATCAGTAGTTCCTTCAGTTGGTTTCAATGAAGATATACCTACAAGACTTGAGTCCCATTCTTTGGTAGGAGCAGAAGAATAACCACCCCATTCACCAGCTACTTCAGGGAGTTGTGCTCTAACTGTCACCAAACTGGAATTAGTACTCCAACCGGGTCCTGATTCCAGGACTGGAGCATTTGAACAAATAGATGGTTTTTCCTCTGGAACCTCATCTTTTACATTTGAATGTGTCTGCTTTGTGGTTGAGATAGGCAAATCAGTAAAGTCAATTTCTTGATTCCGCTTGGATCTTCCAATAGGCTTCACAACAGAAACAAGACCGGAGTTGGAATCACATCGGTTTGACAAATCGTCTCTTCGTGTCGGTCTCCAGTTATGTCCAGAAGATTGACTTGAATGACCTTCGCTATCAGCTTGCTTCTCATCACTTTCTCCAGCAGCACCACTCTTGTATGAATTATCATTTAGATTGATTCCAGAACACCAATTTTCATTTTCGTGACCTTCCTTAAGACAAAGAACAGGAGTTTCTGGAAGCTTCACAGAAGATGATGATGAGATGAAAGAACTACACACTTGGGCCTTATCAGCAAAAGTGCTACCACCTCTTGGCAGGTCCCGGCCTTGAACTGACATTTGAGCCCGTCCATCACCACCAACAGCAACACTCATAGCTGTAGTCCAACTAGAAGAATGAGAGGCATATCCATCGCTCCTCACAACTTGATTATTATCTTTGCATTGGACACTAGGATCATTTTGCGCAGCCTTCCTGCTGGAATCAGTGCTATTATTGTCTACCAAAGTAGCAAAACTTTTTGGACCCAACCGAAGCTCACACTTTTTATCCATGTCATCCATAGCAGCTGCTACTCCGTGAAGCAATAAAAAGTTATCGTGTGGCAACTGGGATTGTCCATGGAACTTTCCAGTCAATGCATCAGTCAAAAGAATAGAATCACTCTGCTTCTCATTTGTCCTCCAAACTCTAAGATCAGCAGGAAAATGCCCACTTACATTCCATGTGCGCAATTGCATCATATGAAATGGTCCTTCAATTTTTCCACTCGAATCCTGATATTGCCACAGCTCATCTATTTCACGATCATTAGTGAATAGCTCTCCTGCAGTTGAAACGGGTGGCAAAACTGCTGACACAACATCTGAAGATTGTTCAGCTTGTTCAACTGTTTGACTACTACAATAGGCAGACGGAGAACCAGCAGGGCCCATTTGACTATCTGGAAAAGTCTGAATGTTAAGGCTTAGAGCTTCTCCTCCCCGAATTTGTACAGAGTCATTCACTTTCTCATGAGCCCAGGTGTTAATATCTCTATCCACATCAATTTTTTTGCATAAATTCTTGGTCTGATCACAAGCAGCAGCTAAATTTCTCTGTTCCATAATTCCTACCTCACTCAAGACATCAAGGGCTCTCAGAGAAGAGTTGACATCCAAGCCCTTTTTATTGCTACCACTGTTTCTCAATCTCGAATAGTTACCTGCATACACAGTAATGTTTACCAACAAACTTTTCTCAGACTAAAACTTTAAGCAGAGATAATTGAAACAAAAGTTTCTCTATTAGCAACTCATCGATAAAAACCTTTTTCCATCCCATTCGCTTCTGCATCTTCTTCAGATTCATAACTTGGATTCATTTGTAGATTGGCATGTACAGTGCGACTTTCAAGCAGCCTGGTTTTGGGCTCATTAGGTGAATTCAGAAGCTCCAATCTCTCTACACTCTTTCTAGGCGTGCAACTGTCAAGGAACAGATCCATATGCATTGAATGTCCAAATTACTAGCTACATACGAAATATTGAGAACATGACAATTGCAATCAATTAACACAATTAACTAAGTGATTAAAAACAAATAGCATATCCAACAGTCTACCCATTGCAAGAAAAAGATTTTAACCGCAACTGCCATGGTTGCACAGGAGATAATAGTAGCAAATACATTTTTGTCCACTGCAACATATAAGCAATTAGAAAGATATACAGTAGATGTTAAAGTAGTTCTCAAGTAACATCACACACTAAGCAAAAAGTACCGGCTGGTTTTTAAGTGTTATGGGAAGTACACTTCAAAACCAATACAACTCATTTAGCAGAAACAACCCTGATTGATTTTTTTCTAGATGCGTTGAAACTATTAGGCCTTAGTACAGTAAACATAACTCACAAAAATGTGTGGAAAACTTAGGCTAAAGTTCAAACAATAGGCATGAGCAGAAATCTTATACAGAAGGATATTCTTTCTTGTCTCCTTCATTAGATCGATCTCTAAGATGATTAAGCTGTAAAACATCTGCTTCCAGGCCCTGATTCAGAAGCGGTATAAAACTCAGAAGACGATAACTAGTTATAACATATAAAGTTTAATAAGAACAATTATTCAACCAAGTGGAAACACAAAATCTATCACTGTACTCCCAAGCATATCAGTGCAATGAAATACTCAGGACTACTCAGGACTGAAACTCACATCATGAATCTTCACAGCCTGAAGAACCGATGCTTTCTGCCGAATCTCACCCTAAAAACAAGTAAATCTCTTCAGAGTAAGAACACACGTAATCAAACTTAAGGAATGGACCAAAGTGTATAAGTAACACTCACCACTTTTAGCCATTTAGTGAGGCCACATTTTATACTCTGGTGCAAATGTTTGCACTCATCCTGGAAACACAGGTATCACATCATTACTGGAGGCTAGTCATCCATTCAATTTGAGAAGGATGAGATTACAACAATTTATCAGTATTATCTTCTCTATGAGCAAAGACCATCATCATCTCAGATAAATCCGAAATGTGCAAGATAAGCAGGTGTGAAACTAGAGCAGGACAGGATTAGATAGTAATGCAAATGCAATATCATTACTCTTGATTATATTGTTGCAAGAATGTAAAACATTTTAAAATAATTATTAGCAATGGAATACCCACATAAATTATACAAGGGAAAATCACAATGTCTCAAATGCAAAATCTCTAAATTATTATCTAGATTGCATTTTTTCATCATAACCCTTCATGACTATGGCAAAGCAACATTTTTTCCTTTTATTGAATGAGCCACAACAGTCAAGTATCAATATGCTGGCATCAAATTGAACTTTCCAAAATAATTCCAACAATCTGAAAGAAAACCAATATGGACAGGCATCCCCAATGCTCTATAACAAAACCTGGAGGAAACTTAATGTAAGCAATCATTACCTCTCCTGTTTTTGATTAGACTACACAGAGTTCAAAAAAGTTACAAGAAAAAGAAAAAGAAAATACACCTGAACACAAATCCTACCACAAAATTATGAAGCCACAATATGCAAACTATTGTGGAAATAACAATTAATATTCTACCACAAGAGCAATCCACCTATCAAAAAAATTATTAAAGAAATCCTAAAACAGTAAAGTATCCACAAGACCATAAATCAAGTATCAAAGTAGAATAAAACAAGTATCCAGGTCAGATATTCTGTCACCTCCGAAAATGCCTGGTCTGAAATACCATCAATTGAGACAATCTCCTTTTTATCTATATTCATGATTTCAAGCATGATTTTAGTTCTTCTTGTGCCAACATTATATGATTCAGCCATCCTTCTAGTTCCTGTACACGAAAAAAAACATAGTTTTCATCAAACTAATGGTATACAGTATTCTGATGAAAGAAAATTATAGGGCCTCCTAATTCCATTTTGTTAAATAACATATTGGAGATGAGGTTATATGAATATACCTACAACTTGCACAAGCCTGTAAGTATCTTGCTTTTGATCGTCACAGGAAATCTGGATTCTGACAAATGACCCAACAACCTTTTCATGGAATTTCTCAGCATCATCCAACAGGGTCTCCATTATATTTCGCTTTATGTATAACAAATTAATGTTGTGAACATCAATAGCTGCAAAGTCATCTGGATTAGGATTTGTCACTAGTCCAGACTCATCCATCTTTTTGCGTGCTTTATGCTCTTTTTCATTACTAATCATCAAGTAACCATCATTATTACTTGCAGCTTTATCATGAATACCAACAACATCAACTCCTGCCCTAACAAAGTCATCTGCTGAGGAAATTCCTTTCAGTGGGAAATGATATTCAAGAAGCTTTAGCATTTCACTATGTTCAACACGTGCTTTGCCAAAGAGAGTCATAAGCCTTGAATCGCATACAAAGTGTGACTTTTGGCGAGGATCATGAAGATTGTTTCTTTTTATATATTCTAGAAGAAGATCCTGAACTTCAAACTGAGATATCATGGATATGTCTCCATTTCTCATGAGCGAAACAAACTCTAGCAGCTCCTTTGTTGCCCATGTTGTGCCGTTAGGCAACAGTGTAGTTTTTTCCAAACCTCGAAAATTCCCCTCATTGGTAAATTTGGGCTCATAATCAGTTTTCCGTCTCTTAGACTGGCTTGCCTCTTGGCTTCTGGAACAGTTATCTGTACAAGAAGCTTTATTGTCGTTAACAAGAAAAGATTGACCCAAAAGTTCCACCTTAGAAATCATAGTACCAACTCCCTTCCATGAACTTCTCACTTTTGGTAGCTGGTCACCTTTCCACGGGTTTTTAGCTTTAGTTAGTTCATTTAAATTTAAAGATAGCTTTGTTTTCAAGTAACTCCAGTATATCTTGAAGAGATACTCCCAACTAGTTTTGTCATCAAAATCCACTTCAACCTGCACAAATAAAATGGAAAAGGGAAACATATAAAATGCAGAACTATAATGGCTAATTACTAAAATTGAAGAAATATGGGGGAATTACTAGAGAGAGAATGAAGTTTTATAGGCAAAAGTAAACTTTCATCAATTATTTTATCAAAGACAGCTAGTTCAAATAAAATCAAGAAAGGATATTTTCCCAAAGTTTGGATAATTTATGCTCTTTTAGGTTTAGGCAATAATTGGATAACATCTGAAGAGATAGGATTTAACATACTCTTTCCTTATTCCCCGGTGCAACATTTTCTATAAGCATTATAGTACTCAGGCACGTCCCACAAAATCCTTTATTTCCTCTTACAGAAACGTAATCTGCTTCTTTGGTGCATCCTTTGCACAGTGAGTATGTACAAGTATAGCACAAATAATGGGAAGCCTTTTGACAATTGCTACATATATGCCAACCTGAAAACACGCATTTGCATGAGAATTATCAGTCAATTACACCAATACCATGTGAGAACCTGATCTTAACTAATGAGCATATTAGACGTCACTACATACGACAAACAGAGAATCCACAACTTTGGGGATAAGAGAATCTAGGTAAAAGAGGATATTCGTCAGAAATTAATCGATTCTTGTATTCCTCATCTGCAACCCTTAAATCCATTACACTGCAACACCAAATGACTCACAACTGAACTTACATTTGCATCATGAATTAATATCTTCACTATCCATAAATATAGCCAACCACATACACTCGACAAAAGAAATTGTGTTGATCAATGCATGAGGACAAGGAATACAATAAGTAAAAAGAACAAGTTCATGCAAAAACTGGTTGCATACTGAAACTTACCGCAATTCCACTTAGCTTTTGATTGAAAGTATGCTTCGTCCCTCTTGATACAAGCTGGATGGTAAGCTTTAGGGCAGCCCCTACCCAATATCAATCCGAACTAATTAACCAAACAATAAATGCACTACATCGCAGCAACAGAAAAGGTAAAAATGAACCTAAAACCTCCACTCGGTTCCAAGAACTTAACAAATAGAAGTACAAAACGCTCAATTAATCGGAAAATTTCTATATTGAACTACACACAAGATAGCTCCAGTTGAACAAAACAAACTTGCAATCAACTAAACGTACATCCCACCTTGAATTCCCATAACTGCTATCAAAATTTTCTTAGCAAGCAAAAAGAAAACACAAAAGAAGAACCTGAGCAAGCCGACTCACCGGCGATCACACAGCACAAGGCTGCCACCATCGAAACAAATAAAGCATACGTCCTCCTCATCCTTCTTCCTCTTCTGCACCAGAGGCGGCGTTGGCGGGACAGAGGTCTTTCCAAGTGCACGCGGCGGCCGGCCACGCCTCCGCTTAACGCCGGTACTCATCTCCGCGGCAGCTCTATCCTTGATTCCAAGGACCACATCGACCCCCTTGGCCGCTTCCGAAACCATCTGAGAAGTTACAAAGAGCCTCGCGTCGTCCATTTCCGGCAACTTCAGGCATTGATCGTCCCTAACTGAAACCCCCGGTCTCTGTACGGAGCTCTCAATACAAGGCCTGGACTCGTGTTCCTGTTCCGTCTCCAACTTCGCTCCCTCCATAACTGGGATTGACTCCAAACAGAAAAACGCAAGATCAATGATACAGAAAGGGGGAGGAAAAAAAAAAAGAAAAAGGCTGGTTAAGGGTTTAGAGAACCCTAGTTTCTGAAGTTGGGGAAATTAAGGTGGACAGGTCTCCCAGGTGAAGCTGGTAGTGGGCACATGGTGATGGACTGAGAGGAGATGTGACAGGCCATTTTCTCTTCCTTTTTACTTTCTTTTTCTTGTGTGTTTTTAAGACCCGGACGGAAGGACAGTTGGGCACTACTACAAAACTTCCTACTTGCGTTGTGAAGCGAAAATTTACAGCGTGTGTTAGAGTTACAGTTGGAGTACAACTACACACATGACACATCCGAGGAAAAAACAGAGTCCACCTCACTCCTGGGGATTTGATTTCGAGGCAGGGACTGGAGCAGAGAACCCGGGGCCGGAAAGGGGGGACCCATTCTTTTTCAATTGTCCTCTCCTCTCTTTTCTCCGGTTCTTAAAGCATGACTCCAAGCTACGCTGGTGCACTTTTTGGATCCCATCCCATCCCATGTGATTGTTTTTTTGTTTTCAAATGTAACCAGTAATTAAAACTTCCAAGGAGACTTTGCAATCATTACACTATATCTACATTAATAGCCTTTTATTTAGTTACACTTGTCAGTATGGTATGTTCGCGAGTTAGTGAAAGATGTACGTTATAAATTTATGGGAAGAATTTAAAGTATGTGTAATTGTTAAAACGAACATTAATTATATCTATAACTTTTCATACTTATATTTGGTAAAGGTAAAATAAATCAATCACCAATCACAGTTAAAAGTAACTTGGAGCGGTAAATGCTGACTTATACGGCGTTGGCATGCGGTCGCATACTATGTAGAGACGTGGCATATATTGTATGGAATGATAAGTATACGCCTACCGTTGGAACTACTTGTCAATCAGGTTGAAAACAAAAGTTGCATACCTAAATGAACGCATGTGTCTTGTTCTGAGAATTCGTGATTTCTAATGGCATTAATTTATTATTTAACCAAATTGTCATAAAATATAATAATAGCAAGGGGAAAAAATGTAGAAAACTTGAAGCCTCCGAAGACAATGGACGGTGAAAGTGACGGCGCCGTCCTGATAAGGCTTGAAGTTACGTGTCTAATTAATATTTCTTCCTATAATTACACTTTTTTATTTGACTGATGAAGATAAGAGAGGCTAAAGTTAAAGCTCTAATAAGAATGTTAGTACAGAGTTAGGAGGCCGAACTCAAAATTGCCTCTTGGGCGTTTGTTACGTTAGGGAACCAATAGGGTACTATAGAAACACTTTCCGGTTATCTTTGGCTGGACTTGCACGTTTTTGGTCCCATCTAAGCTAGTAACTAATAACTACACACCCCGATATAAATGTGTGGCAGAGACTTTTACTATGAGCTCAGATAATGGGATTTGATTATTCCCATAAGGACCTTAATTCATTATTTGAAATACAATAGACTTTGACTTATTAATTATTTTTATTAGATATATTATTGAATTATTTACTTAATTTAAAATTTTATTTATTACATGTTTAAAAAATAGCATAAATAATTTTACATTAATTTCATGTTTGGATGGGCTTATACTAGTAGAGCTTTTGTCAGTAGAATTTTTCTAAGAA
>JAOQMR010000211.1:19640676-19652561 GCA_027563865.1 Erythroxylum pelleterianum | reverse complement strand
TGTATTTTGTTTAAGCATGAATTGTATGACACTGGTAAACCTCGATAGTATGAGGTCTATGTGACTGATTTTGCTTGTGATTGAGAATATATGTGTAATGAGTGTAATGCTTCCGCATTTCAAAATACGCTTCCGCGTAGTAATTCTGTTGGTTGTCTCGACGATTCACCCTGGGCTCGGCCTTGGGGGTCAGGACTCGGGCCCAAAGGTCCCCGTTCGTGATTCTGTTGTGATAGTTGGGCTCCGGAAACGGGGTCCAGAACTTTTAGTTTAAACTTTCTCCTCAAATTGTCTTCAACTGTTATCACCATTATATGCTAGTGGTACTTGATACTACATTAATTTTTTACATTAGTTGTCTAATAGATTTCTAATTACTAAATATAAAATTCAAACATGATACTTAATATACACATGTTTTTAAAATGATCAAAGTTTGATTGTTGTTAATATTTTGATTTTGAAACAAGATATTTATTTTCTTAAAAATTATTATTATTATATCACACACACCCACACACATACATCCACGCATGCATGCACACAAAATTTTAGTTATTTTCACTAAAATTTTTGACATCAAATTCTAGTAAATGTATCTTAAGGATAACAAATTCTAAGATACTAAACTTTTTAAGATTTTTTCATTTCAATATTAAAATTCTTAAGATTTTCAATTCATGACTAATTTTCTAAAATTCTTACAACTTAAATCCAAGCATTGGTTTTATTAGTGTAGCAAATAGAGCCATACATCTGGGTATCCATATGAAATTTTTATGTACACGTGAGCACTCATGTGAATTGACCTAGAACTATAAACTTAACCCATGGCTCGTGACCCATATCCATGATTTACTCCTTTTTTCGAAATAATCTTAATTTTCTCTAAGTCTCCTAATGATTATTGATTGAGCCACCTTCAAATTGAACCATATGATCTCTGCAATTTATTTATAGTTCAATCTTTTGCTTTTATCTTTCAAACTTCTCATTCTGATAGGTGACTCCACTAGTCATTGATCGTTTCTTTGTTTCCTCGCAACTGACACAACAGTTTTGGTTTAACAGATGGCAACTTTCCTCCTATGCCTAAAGTTTCCAATGTTGGCATAAGTTTAGATAGAAGTAAAGAGTTTCATTACTTGAAACACCCTTATTTCGTGGATAGAATATAATAGACATTCTTGATATATCTATTAATGGTGTGTCATCCTATACATCAAACACACTCCCCTAACCTACTAAAACATTAGTTCTAAAGATAAACATACTTCACTCATCAATTGTTTCTTTTCGAAAGCATCTCAAATAATTTTCATTAAAGAGACAAGCCAAAGTTGTTGGATCAAACACAAAAACTCACAGCAGAGTATTATAAGAAAGTTGATCACTGAGTATCATCTTATTGAATAGATATAGCCTTTTAATAGGCTTACATGAAACAGAACAAAGAGAAAAAATGGAATCACTGCTGCACTACTCTTCTCTAATAGATAGTGCAGATTATTTGGAAACAGAAAAATCCCTACAAACTAGCAACTACGAATTATTCTTCAACACGCCCCCATAATTTGAAGTTTTTTACTTCTAGCATTCTCCTTAAGTAGCAAAATTGTTCTCCTGATAATGACTTGGTAAGAATATCAGCTAGTTGTTCTTCAGTGCCACAAAACTTTAAAGAAATTTCCTCATTTGTTACAAGATCACAAATGAAATGATACCTTATGTCGATATGTTTGGTTCTACTGTGGTAAGTTGGATTCTTAGTCATAAAGATTGTTGACTTATTGTCACACAATATTGTTGTTGCACCTCTTTGTTCATGATGCAACTCTGCCAAAATCCTCCTCAACCAGATTGCTTGACATGTTGCTGATGTGGCTGCTAAGTACTCTGCTTCTGTAGTGGATAATGCTACTGTAGGTTGTTTCTTTGAACTCCATGTAATCATACCTGACCCCAACATGAAGACATTCGCAGAAACACTTCTTCTATCATCTATTGAACTTGCCCAATCACTGTTCGTAAAGACATATAATCTGATGTTGGGGTTTTCTTTCATACCAAATGCCATAGTCACTTATTCCAGCAATGTTCCTTAAAATTCTCTTGGCTGCATCGAAATGCATCTTAGATGGTGTTTGCACGAATCTTGAGACTACTCCAACTGAAAATACTATATCAGGATGTGTATGTGTAAGATAAATCAATCCTCCTACCAAGCTTCTGTACATCTTAGGATATGCAAATCCTTCTCCATCTTGAAGTATCAATTTCTCACTGGTGTTCATAGGTGTAATTGCAGAATTACAGTTCACCATACCAAACTTCTTAAACAGATCATTGGCATATTTTTCCTGAGACACAAATATCCCTCCTTCTACCTGTCAAACCTCCAAGCTAAGAAAATATTGTGGCACACCCAAGTTTGTCATTTCAAGCTGATGCATTATACCAGTTTGAACTCAACCAATAAATTGTTAGAAGAGCTTCTATAGATAATATCATCAACATAAAGACACACAATGAAAAGTCATTAGTATCTTCCCTCTTTACATACAAAGTCGGTTCATGATTGCTTCTCAGATATCCATTCTCTTGAAAGTATCCATCTATATTGCTATACCATGCACGCAGAGCCTGTTTCAAGCCATATAATGCTTTCAACTGCTTGTAGATCTTTTCTTCTTTTCCTTTCACAATAAATCCTTGAGGCTAAGCTACATAAACTTCTTCTATCAAATCTCCATTTAGGAAGGCCAATTTGACATCAAATTGATAAACTATCCATTGAAGTTGTGCTGCCAATGTTAGAACAATTCGTACTATTTCAAAACGTGCTATAGGAGAAAAAGTCTCTTCGAAATCGATACCTTGTTTCTGTGCATAACCCTTCGCTACCAATCGCGCTTTATATTTTTGAATACTCCCATCAGATGCAATCTTGGTCTTGAACACCCATTTCAACCCTATGACTTGTTTTCCAGTAGGTAACTCACATAACTCTCAGGTTTCATTTTTCTCTATACTGTTTAATTCTCCCACATTGCCTGCTGCCACTCCTTTTTTTTAGTTGCCTACTCATATGTGTTTGGATCATAGATATTTAGTGCAAATTGACATGTTTCTAAGAGTTGAGATGATGACCTGTATCCCTTTGGAGGTGGTGTCTCATCCGAACTAGAAGAAGATGGAGTTAGATGTCTTTGAGGAGTCGATGGAATACTTAGTGATGACGTTGCTGAGTTTGTGGTTATAGTAGAGCTACTCGCAAAACCATTATTCTGGAAGATTATTAAATATTGACTTTCATTTAGTTGCATCCCATGCCTTTTTGCTTGAATGTCTTTCTTCTGCTCATCAACCCAAGCAGAATTTTCATCGAAGATTACGTCCCTTCTTATCAAAATTTTTCTTGTAATAGGATCGAATAATCTATACGCTTTAGATTGAGTGCAATAACCCACAAAAATGCATTTTTGTGATTTTTCATTTAGCTTTTGCCTAGATTGGGAATTTATTAAAGCATATGCAATACATCCAAAGATTCTCAAGTGACTTATAGTTGGTTTCCTTCCTGTCCAAGCTTCATATGGTGTTCGATCAAGAACCGCCTTTGTTGGAGCAAGAATGAGAAGATATACAGAACTTGTGACAACTTCATCCCAGAATTTGTTAGACAAATTTTCGATTTCATCATGCTTCTGGCCATCTCCACAACAGGCCTATTTTTTCTTTCCGCCACTCCATTTTGCTCAGGGGTGTATAGAGTTGTTAAATCTCTATGTATGCCAGCTTCTTCGTAGAATGTCTTAAATTGATTAGGCAAAACTCTCCTCCTCTATCAGTTCTGAGATTCTTGATATAGACTCCTTGTTGCTTCTCCACCTTGGCCTTAAAATGTTTAAATTTTAAATCTTTGAAAAGTCTCTGATTTATTTTCCAAAAAAATACCCAGGACATTCGACTAAAATCATCAGTAAATAGTAAAAAATACAAACTACCACCTAATGACTTTGTTTGCATTGGGCCACATAGATCAACATGAATTAG
Organism: Erythroxylum pelleterianum; assembly: GCA_027563865.1. NCBI lineage: Eukaryota > Viridiplantae > Streptophyta > Magnoliopsida > Malpighiales > Erythroxylaceae > Erythroxylum > Erythroxylum pelleterianum. The sequence continues at coordinate 19,648,505 of JAOQMR010000211.1, read as the reverse complement.
TTCGAGACACTTTGATGCTCTCCATGTACTGCTAGGAAAGGATTTTCTAACATGTTTACCATATATACATCCTTCACATAATTTAATGTTTCCAAGCTTTGGTAAACCAATAACCATACCTTTATCCTTGAGAAGTTACAAGCTCCTAAAATTGAGATGTCTATATCTCAAGTGCCAAATTTGCAAGTCACTTTCTTCTTTAGCTACAAGAGCACACCCAGTCATCGTTGAAACATCAAGTGGGAACATCTTGTTCTTTGTCATGGACACAAGCATTAGGACTTGGCCTAATTTCTTATCCATAATTGTGCATTTGTCGTAATCAAACAAGAGAGAATAACCCGAGGATATTAATTGGCCAACACTTAAGAGATTATATCCTAGTTCTGGCACATACTGTACGTCATCGAGAAGCTTATACTTACCTTGAGATATCAAAATCTTTATTGTTCCTTTCCCTTCCAGCTTCACACTTCTTTATGTAGCACCCCACTCTCGCAGGACCCGAACCTAACATCGTAGGTGATATCAGAGTCCGTAACCCGCGAGGGTGACATGCTAGAGCACTCAGACAAAATTCCGTATAATTTTTTTTAAAACACTAACATATGCAGAAGTTCATTTCCAATGTGGGCCAAATAAATTTAAAGTCGGTAGAATGTTGTTGTCAGTACATTACAATCAATACAATTCAATTAGGGCCTAAAATTCATTCATAACCCTTTTTAGTTATAAACCAATTCACCTTGGGCCGTTTGGGCCCATTTCAATACACAAGACACTTACAATCATTTCCAATTGGCACCAATTAATATAAATAGAAATATCCACATTTAATCAATCTCATTAACAAAAATTCCCATACTTCATCACTTATGACAAACTGAATTATTCCAATACATACTGTACAGAAGTCGCGGAATACACTTTATACAAAAATAAGAAAATCCTAATGCAGACATGAACTGATCCAAACCTCTAATTTTCCCTTGTGTGCAGTAAATATATTCCCGTTGCCTAACGGGGTATTCTTCTGAGTCTTGAAAAATATTTGGGTGAGTTTTGCAAACTCAGTGAGTGACCATCATTGATGGCTCACCCAGACACATAACACATATAGGAACATTTCACATTCACTGTCACACTTCACATTCAATACAATTAAATCAATCATATTATGCACATACACATGAGACCCACTTTCCATTTATTACTTTGTTGTGATCGAGTGCCTAAACTGTCCCGTATCCGTTGGATATCGGGCTCATTGATAACTGTCCTATATAGGGCTCATTAAACGTTGAGTCTGAGGCTCTGAATCACTTTTGAGCTTGAAGCTCTTTTTCACTCGTTGAGCTTTAAGCTCTGATTGTTGGCTACTCTGGTCACAACTACCATTATATTTTATGCATTCATGATATGGAATGCAACACTCATATTTGCATAACCTCAGTCAATCATTTTCCCATGTCATCGGACCTTAGTCCGACATTCAACATTAAAGTTAAGAAATCACACTTTCATTCATATGCAAATGTGCATTCAGAACAAATTTAACAATCACATTATGTGCACTTAGTTCATCCAATTCACATTCAATGAACACTTTAATATCCAAGTCAATTATCTCAATCATCGGACCTCCTGTCCGGAACCCATCATAATCAATCACAATCAACATAACTATTCAATAATCATTCAACTTATAACATAACCAAACAAACCATAAAGTAAGACCATCTAGGTCTACTCACAGTACACTCCAGATTAACATTTGCTTTCATGATCTGGAAACGTCTAGCTGTGGATGTTCTATCCTGTATCAACCATATGCAAGTCACAGTTTGCACACACATTAATAAAAGCACAATCATATAACCATTCAGTTTTCACACATGTATATGTGTAATGTATAATGCATGCTCAATGACAAATCCCGGGTATATGCTTTACATTCACACCTTATGCCCATTCTCAAATCATGAGTCAATTTGTCTAATTGAACTTAGACTTACATTTCATTTTCATATGATCATTTTAAATTATCCATTCAAGCTTTACCCTTTGTATGAATCTAGCTTATCATAAGCTTACATCTCAAAAACACTTGATCACTCTATATCCTCACTCAATTTCCCGTCATCTCTCTTCGAACCTCATATGATCTCATAATATCCAATTCTCTTTCATAATTAATCTCTCATCATCTATTACTCAACTTCCTTGGATAGCATTACAATCATATAAACATTTTCATCTTCATTCCACTCATGCATTTTGACACTTTGATTTCATCCATTCGTTCACTATGTTTTAACCTTCAATTTCACTTCAAACCTTTCATATATTAGTCCCATGAACCAAGGATCATTCTAGGTTCACTTTAAGACCCATTTGAGGCTTAGTTAATATCATTTGACCCGTGAATGTCCGTTAAATGGACCTTTACAGGTTACTTACACCACTTTGAAATTTAGACCCTCGAAACGTCAAAATCTCGAAATGTTGCCTGAAATAGAAGTTGTAGATCTCGAAATTCCCTTTAAAACCATACCTAGATCATCTCATTCAGAGTTCTACACAAAGAGTTATGCCTCTTTCACTAAAGTATGTTCAATTGAGTTTTATGAAATTCCAGATTTCTAACTCTTCACTTACAACACTCAATTCCTCATGCTTAGCCAATCATTTCTAGTTCAATACTCATCATTTATCTACTCTTATAACTCAATTTCAATTCAATATCATTCATAGCCAAGATATGGTCCATGATTGCACATAAACACTTATAACAGGACATAGATATACAAGCACATTCATCATCAACTTTCATCACTAAGTACTCAATTCAAGTCACAATTAGACAGTCTTAAAGACAGAATTTGCAGTCCATGTCTTCATGGAAAATGTAGCCTTATATCTCTAATTTAACCCAAATCAAAAACCATCCATTCCCAAGTCATATCCCCTATTTAATCAAAGATTCTTAAATTGAAACACAATCATATACACATATTCACGACACTTCACACTCAATTACCTAACTTCATGTCAACATTTGGGACTCTTAAAGCCAAAATTCACAATCAACATCTTCATAAGAATTGTAGTCAATTTCCTCTAGTTTCATTTAAACCAAACCTCAACTCATTTGGACAACTATAGAAACAATTATGACTATACAATTGGAGCACACTCAAAGATCAAGCTATTACAAATTTTCATATTTTTCTTCAATCATTCAACCTTAACATTCAACTCATCTAATCCATCTTATGCCTAAATCATCACCTCCATTCCTTCTCCCATCATTCACTACTTAGTTCAACTCAAGATATTACTCACAAACATTTCATGATCTACTAACTATCACAAGCAAAAACAGGGAATATACATATATATGTTCATCCAATCCCTCCTTTAACACATCATTCAAATTTCTAACTCTCTCTATACAATTCCATGAATTTAAGACTCAACATACATACTCAAAGCACAAACACAAGCCTTTCACAAGCAAAACTCAATCATCAAATTCTCATCATGCTAGCTTCAATTTTATCATATCCATAACATATAACACAAAACTTACTTGATCAAGCTTTAATTTCTTCAAGATCTCACTAAACCCTAATTCCCATGCATCCCATGTTCTTCATCTTGAGAGAGACCAAGCTAAGTTTTTCTTAGGGCAACTTGAATAATTTACAAGATGGGAGTATGATTGAAAGATGAAGCAAAGATTCAAGTAGACAAGTCACCAACTAGTGAAGAAGATGAAGAGAAGGGGATGAAGTCACGACAATGAAATGAAACAAGAGAGAAAAATGAAGATAAAAATATAAGTGAAGGCTTTTTAGGAGAGAGTGTCGTGAATGGCAAAAGAAATGGCTCCAAATTATTAAGACTTAGGGTAAAGTAAATACAAGGCTAAGAAAATGCCATATGGCATAACCTTAAGCATACACCTTTAATTTCCTCTTAAACTAATCAATTTCAAACCCAAGTTCCAATAAATAACACTTGTCCATAATTCTTAAAGCCATGTATCCAAAATTCCAATATTTGACAATAAATTTTAATAAAACTTATCAGTTGGTCTGTCGCTTGGCATTTTTCCTAGTCCAGGATTTACCCCAAAAAATTTCAAAAAAATTTCCTAAAATCCTCCAAAATTACTATATCATTAATTTCACTCTCCAAATAAATTTTCAAGATCGATAACCCACATTTCTCAAACAATCACATTTATAACCAAATATACCGGGAATGTCAATGAATGCATGTACACTTATTTTCATGTGCAACAAATTCATTTTTCACTGTATATGTATGTAACTAGAAATGATTGGCTAAGCATGAGGAATTGAGTGTTGTAAGTGAAGAGTTAGAAATCTGGAATTTCATAAAACTCAATTGAACATACTTTAGTGCAAGAGGCATAACTCTTTGTGTAGAACTCGGAATGAGATGATCTGGTTATGGTTTTAAAGGGAATTTCGAGAACACCCATATTTACTATTCTACCATTCCCGCTGGTACCGGGATGCTACAATGCCGATATGATACATTAGCATGAAGTACAATCTTCTTAATCTCACTTAAGCTCACAGGTCCCAACTTTAAAATGGTCAAAATTGCGATTTACTAAAGTTGACCTAAGGATGTTCGTTAAACAGACTTGCATGTCCGTTAAACGGACATAGACTGGCCAAACAATCCAAATTCGTCCGAGAAGGTCCGTTAAACGGACCTGCAAGTCCGTTAAACGGAATGAAACAACCAAGGTGTCCCAATTCTCCCGAGAAGGTCCGTTAAACGAACTTCCATGTCCGTTCGACGGACACACACAACCCCACACCCTTTTCAAAGCCTCTTAGCTCACATGTCCCAAATTTTAGGGTTCTAACCCTTAGTAAGGGAACGAGATGTTACAAGTTTCCTTTTAAAATTAAAATTTATCTAGGATGTATAATCTTCTTATCACCTTACCAACTGCTTGTATTTTTCCTAATCTTCAGGTCTTATAAAATGCAATATGAAGCACAAAATCCAAAGGTAATTGAGGTTATGTTAGTAAGTTTGTTTACAGATAAAAAGTTGTATTTAAAGGTGGGAACATGTAAGGCTTCAATTAACACAAGGTTTTTGTTTAATGTAACATCGCCGATGTGATGAACAAGTTTTAAAAGTCCATATGGCAAATAAACAGGGGTAAACTTATCAATCACAATAGGGTAAGTTAAAAGGTTTTGATCCACACATATATGATTTGAAGCTCTAGTGTCCAATATCTAATAGCCTAGTTCTATTAAATTAAGGCAATTTATAACTATGTATAAAAACATACCAATAAAGTAATTCAAGTGTGTAAAGTTCACAATGATAGGACCAATATAAGCCTTTACCTTTATCAATTTTAACATTTCTTGTTTGATCATACCAGCCAAAGATGAAGTCTTAGTACCCTTTCTTCTTCTTGTTCCATTTGTTCATTAGTTGTATTAGCTGTAAAGGATCTATTGGTTGCCTTTCCTTTCTTTTCTTGTAATTCATACCAATCTGATATTCTATGTAACTTGAAACATGTATCCTTTTGATGCCCATTTTCCTACTATAATTGTAGTACATCTTTCTCTTATCAATAACTCCTCCTTTTTGTTTCATATTTTGCTTTCCACCCCTATCATTACACTTCTTAATATTCTATATTCTCGCCAACATTACATTGTTCTCAATTCTATCTAAAAACTCCATATGAATTTCCCTTTCTTTTTTACCTTTAAGACCATGGAATAGGCCCTGTTAACAATAGTAAAGGATCCATAACTAGAATTTGGTTTCTTACATTCTCATAATTGTCATTAAGTCCTATTAAGAATTGCATAAGTTGGCTAAGAGAAGCTACATCTGTGAATCCTTTAGCAGACCCACATGTACATTGTGTAGCTCCATCACATGTACCTTGTGGAATAAGTATTAAACATAAGAACTCATCTTATAGTTTCTTGAGTTTAGAAAATATTTGTCCACATACGTGTTTCCATATGACATAAAGCTTATTTCCTTTTGCAATTGATACACCAAAGGACCTTTACATTCCTTAAACCTTTCTTCTAGTTCTAACAATAGTTCCCTTACAGAATTAGTGTAAATAAAGGCCTCAACAATTTATTTAGACATAGAATTCAAAATCTAAAATCTCATTATATAATTGATGCATTCATTTATTATAGTTATCTGAATCTTGATTAGGTTTTATGCATTTCCATCAATAAGTCCTAATTTCACCTTTTCTCCTAGAGCAATTCTCATTGATCTACTCTAGCTCAAATAGTTATCTCCAATCAAAGGAGATGTTACTAGTATCATACTTAGATGATTTGATCCTTGAAGATGTAGTGGATTTCCATCATCATACATATGATTTATTTCCCCTTGTAGATTTGTTTCCAAGAGGGAATCTATGTTCAATTTGTCTATGACATCTTCCATTTTGTAATAAGATGATTAGCTCCAAAACAAAGATCACTTTTTCTTCAAGTCAAAATTATCAAACTCAATTAGGATTAAGTTGCTATAATACCATAAACTAAGATATAATTGCAAAGATTATGAGAAATTGTGGAAAATGTTAAAAGTATTTTCTCATACAACAAATAAGATCTTAAGCTCAATTTTATACAAGTTAAAAATAAATTATAAATTAAAATAACTGTCGCTAACTAACTAAATAATAATTATTTTTAGTTAACAATAAATTAAGTTAATACATTCCGCACTCTAGAGCTTATCTTTCTTACTCCTTAATTTAGACAAGTGGTTAACTAAAACTAGAGAAAGAATACAAATATAAGTAGTGTTCAAGATCTAAAATAATGACAACATTAAAAAATTGAAAAAAAAACAAGCTACTACCATGGAGTTGTGTTTAATGGGCTTCACAAAATAACTACTTTGGAGAGGATCTTGTTAGTGAGTGACATTTGCAACCTGAGAAGAGCATAACTAAAAAGATAAAGAATTCATAGAATAGTGGATAACTTATCTATATAATAAGGGAGAAGAGATGAAAGGTTGTGAAGCTTGGGAATTTTAGTTAATAATTTTAGCAATCTCACCTAAGGCTATGTTTGGTTGGCTGGTTATTAATGAAATGAAATATAATATAATATTATTCCATCATTTGGGATGAAGGTTTATAATAGAATGTAATAGAATATGATGGAAGGGGAGAGATCACATTATATCTCATTCCATTCTAAACAGTAAAAATAAGTAACCTCCGATTGGGAGGTTTATGATGAAATGTCAAATGATAAACAACATTTTACTATATTACATTATAAATCTTCATGTAAACAATATTTTACTATATTATATTATGAATCCTTCCATCCTTCTCAAATAATAATTTGCTAATATTACATCTATTATATATCATTCAATTTTATTAAAAACTTTAAGTCCAATCAAACATAACCTAACCCCCTGTTTGGATAGTGTCCCCGTCCCCGGGGACAATGGACAAGACAGAGTAATCCTGTCTCTGTGTCCGTTTGGTTGCATGTCTCTCTGTCCCCGTCCCCTATCTTCGGTGGACAGGGACAGAAATTTCTGTCCTTCCCAAAAAGGGAGGACAGGGGGACGTTGTCCCTGTCCCTTATGATGTTTCATCCCCATTTGTGTAATGATTTTGGTTTCTTTTATTATATTTGAGTTTTTTCAATTTACTTATAATTAAATAAATACTATTTAATTATTTAATATATTAATTATTAATAAGAATTATAAATAACATAATTTAATATTATATTTAATTAAATGAA
>JAOQMR010000211.1:19624806-19640576 GCA_027563865.1 Erythroxylum pelleterianum | reverse complement strand
GGAAGGTCCCGGTAACAAAAATTTTTGTTTTCCGCACCTGGTACATGTGATGTACCTCCCGGGATTTTCCTACAATTCAGACTTAGGCAACCTTTTAGGTAAATCCAGTCTCTAGATATAGATAGTTTATTTACATGATACCTACATACATTGATCCACACACATTAGTTAGCTTCATAGTTAATAACATTAGATGCACATATTCAAGCCTTACTTCAATTGTAAAATTCAAGACTGTATAACTAGGTTTACCAAGGAAACGGAGTTATGTATCGGTTCAACAATGTATATGAGAGCAAGAGATGATATACAAAATGTAAATGAGAGCAAACAATAATATCATTTGAACAATGTATAACCAGTGTACCTTATGTTTCGGTTGGAATGAAACATGGATATTTTACTTTGCAAATACTATTTAAACATGGACTTGGTTTGATAACAATGTACAAATACTTTGCAGATATTATTTAGTTACCAAACATGGATAACAAGGTTCGCGAAGCGATGTTACAGTGTTTGATTCTTCTTGATGTTTGGAATGGGCAGTTGGAATTAATGAAAGTGTAATATTGGTAGTGTTGGCAGTATACAGTAGAAAATGGAGGAGTGAAAATGCATTAGGGAGAAGGGCATTGACATTTCCAACAAGGGAAGCTAATATAAATAGGATTTTGAATGAGGGTGATAGGAATAGTCAGTGGGATTTAAAGATGGACTTACATACATTCAATGTGTTATGTGAAATGCTTCAAGCCCATGGTGGGTTGACGAATACGGGCCATGTGCCTATTGAAGAAAAAGTTTCAATCTTCCTAAGAATCTTAGCCCAAAATGAATCTAATAGAGTACTACAAGTTAGGTTGATGAGATCAGAAGAAACAATAAGTAGGGCTTTCCATAGTGTGTTGAAGGCCGTACTAAGGCTGCACCATCTGTTGTATTTCAAGCCCATACCAATTCCAGATGATTGCACAGACCCTAGATGGAAATGGTTTAAGGTGAGTAAACTTTCATAGCTACAACAAAGTGTCTAATATTAGTATTGTAAATAACTAATGATATATCTTTGTTTTCCTGGATTTTTGTTCAAAGGGTTGTCTTGGTGCCCTAGATGGGACCTACATAGATATCACAGTTCCCCAAGCAGAGAAACCCAGATACAGAGGTCAGAAAGGGAGAATATGCACAAATGTGTTAGGGGTGTGTGATAAGAACTTAAACTTTGTTTATGTTCTTGCGGGATGGGACGGTTCAGCATTGGATTCAAGGGTTTTGCACGATGTTGTAATGAGGCACCATGGGCTTCAAGTGCCAAGGGGTATGCAACCTCTGAATTATACACAACTTCTAAACTTTGCACACATGTTTCATGCTAGATATGCACAATAGTAATAGTGTCATTTTGTTTATAGGAAATTACTACTTAGTCGATACTAGCTATACCAACGGTCATGGTTTTCTTGCACCTTTTAGAGGCACAAGATACCACATTCAAGAGTGGGCTAGAGATGGAAGGGCACCAAGAAACCGAGGGGAGCTCTATAATAAGAGACACTCATCAGCTAGGAATGTAATTGAACGTGCATTTGGGCTACTGGAAAAAAGATGGAAAATCCTAAAAACTCCATCTTTTTATTCAGCAACCACTCATGTGCACATAATTCTTACATGCACCCTTCTACACAACTTTATTAGGTTGCATATGGCAGAAGATCCAGCAGAGCAAAGTCCTCTTAAAGCCGAGGATATGCCAATTGGGGAAGATGCTTCATTGCCTGAAACTGTTGATCGTGTTGCGACAAGTGATGAATGGAGTCAATGGAGAGAGGAATTAGCGACGAACATGTTTGATGACTGGAGAAGCAACAATTAAAATGTGAACTTCCTTTTAGAGTGTTAGTTTGTAGATTAGTGAGCTGCGGGAGTCATTTCGGTAGGCTTGTTATTGTAATTGCATTGAGGGATTGTTTTCATCTCTTCTTCTATTGTTGACATTGAATGAAATTGAATATCTACAGACAATTAAATTTCTGTTGCGGATGTGTTGTTGATTGTTAGTAGCATGTTACAGCAAATTCAATATTGGCTTCTTTAATTTGCAATATTGCTATCAATTGATACATTTGTCTAAAAACATCTGTTGAATGGTTTGGAATGTTGTCGGATTCATTGCGTGGTGTAAGTGCAATGTCAAGAATTTGGACTAACAGTGAAACAGATGCATTTGTTACCTTCATGGAGGAGGCTATGATAGCTGGTAAGCGGGCAGATAATGGCCAATTCAAGCCCGGTACTTTCCAACACCTAGCTCGTTAGATGGTGGAGAAGTTTCCTGAGTATGGGATTGACGGGAGACATGTGAAAAATAAGCACTAGAGGTTAAAAGACAAATATCAAACGGCTTTTGACATGTTAAACTGCAGTGACTTTGGGTGGAATGAGACCAAGCAATGCATTGACGTCGATAGCAAGCAAGTCCTTGATGAATAGATGAGGGTAATTCTGTGCTTATTGTTTTGTGTTTTTAGACCTGTCCGAATAATCATATGTAATTCGCTCTAACGTTTTCTAATGTTTATTCCAGAGCCACCTGAACAAGTACTACACTTTAGGCAAGCCATTCCCGCTTTAGCCAAGACTTGAATTTGTGTTTGGGCGGGACAGAGCCACTGGTGGAAGGGCTCTGAATGCTGCTCAAGCTGTTGACTTGGCTGATGAGGGTGAAACAGAAAGCGAAGCACCAGCCTTTGAGCCAACTTTTGAAGACCCTTTAGATCAACCACCCCCCACAAACAACTCCTCCAACTACTTCAGCCCAGGTCTTCGGTTCTGCCGCATCTTCCAGCAACGCTGCGGGAAATCATCAAACCAAAGGGAAACGGAAGATGCGGGATAGTGAAGCGCTGGAAAGCCTTGCAACATCATTTGCCAGTGCCATTGAAACAAGCAAAGAGAATGCTAAGGTGATTGCGGATGCCATTGCAGGAATGCAAGGAGAAGAGCTTGTCAATTTCGGCTTCCCCATTCACGAAATTCTCAGGGCTGCAGACAAATTGGGGAGTAAACCCCAATTAATGAGTGTTTATTGGGCTTTACCACCAGAGCTCAAATAGGCTCATGTTAGGAGCCTTTTAGATTCAGACATATGACATGCTGTATAATTTCTTAATTTGTATGGTGATGAAACTGGGTACCTGTGATGTTGATTAATGTATGTTTGAACAATTATCTTACTTATGTATGGTTGGTTAACTTACTATTTAATGTTTGTCATTTTGCCTGCGTGTGTAGATGATGATAATATGATTCATTTTCAGGTTCCTAAATATGGCCCGATACAATTTTTATGTGGTCTTTGTTGGACGTCAAACTGGTATTTTTACCAATTGGGATGATGTAAAATTAGTTGTTGATGGATATCCGAATGCTCGTTTCAAGGGGTTTCGCACACTGGATGAAGCACAAACTGCTTATGCCACGGGCTCATATAGGCCGGCTCAACGCAATGTACAACTTGTCCCCACCGCCAATGCACCCTCCTTTATACCGAATCCAGTCGCACGACCAACAACTGAACAAGTCAACGAACTTCCAACTTTGCAAACAAACATCGCATGGGCTCTATCATTTTCACTCATAGCTATTGGCATAATGTTGGCAATTATTGTTCAAAACATTATTAATAAATTTTAAGTGCTTAATGTATGATCAACCAATTATGTTATTTCTGTTCCAGATATGCTTAGCTGTTTGTTTTTAAGCTATGTTGAACCTATAATGTCATTAATTATATGAATGTATGTTGAACTTCTGATGTAATTAATTCTATGAATGCTTAGATGATATTTTTCCATGTATGTTGACCATATTCTAACTAATTTTGTATTAAATATCATTAATATTAATATTAGAATTATTGGTCAAAAATTATTATTGTCAATTTTATTATCATATATTTCTTAATATCATTATTATTACGATTATTATTCTTATTCTTATTATTAAATGTATTATACCTTGTCGATATATTATTATTATTATTATTATTATTATTATTATTATTATTATCATCATCATCAATAATATCATAATAATAATAAATTTGAATAATAATAAATACAAATTATAATATAATAATACATATATACATACATACAAATTATATAATAATAATAATAATTAGACTTAATAATGATAAATTTGAATAAATTGTAATATATATTTTGAATAATAAAACATACAAATTATATAATAATAATAATAATAAAATTTGAATAGTAATAACAACAAATAATAATTATATAATAATAATAACAATAATAATAATTAGACATAATTATAATAAATTTGAGTAGATTGTAATAATAAATTTGAATAATAATAAATACAAATTATATAATAATAATAATAATTAGACATAATAATAATTATAATAAATCTGAATAATTATTATTACAAATTATATAATAATATTAATAATAATATATTTGAATAATAATAAATACAAATTATATAATAATAATATTATTAATTACACATAATGATAATAATAATACAAACTGTTGAATTACAAACCATTCATAATAAAAATACCATTGAATTACATCTTCCTAATCATAGGAGCATATTTGTCATTTGCACTATTTTTTGTCTCTGTCCCCTACAACCAAATACATCTGTCCTGGAGACGGAGACAAGATTCTCTGTTATGTCCACCATAAACCAAACAGCTCACTGTCCCCAGTTTTTGTTCCGTTCCGTCTCCAAATTTTTGTTCCGTTACGTCTCTAGCTACTGAAGACGCTATCCAAACTTAGTGTAGGAGACAATCGAAAATAGCAAGGAAAAAGAGAATATGAGAGAAAAGGAGGGGAGAGGATATGGTGTGGTCACAAAGAATAGATGAACAACATAGTTAAAATGAATGGTTGTTTGATGAATAGGTAAACCTCTCGCAGAAGAAAAGGCAAGAGATTAAAGTGGCTAGATTCCAAAATAATCGAAGACAATGATGGAGAACTAGAAAAAGAAGAAGTGGTTTCAAGTTGGAACATGTCAACTCAGCCAAGGGTCATGTTGAAGGAGCGTCATCATCGATATTAATCTTTATACAAAAAGATAAAGAGAAGTGGCGATTATTTAGGATTTTTTTTAATTTTTTAATATTAAATTTAATGTTAATAAATTGCCTGACAAAACGGTGTTCAATACATCTACTGTTGTGGTATTTCGTATCAATATTTTTTTTTTTTGAGGGAAATCGACAGATTAAAAATTTTTACCCAAAAAAAAAGGTTCTATCTTCAGGTAATGACAAATTATTTTTGTAAAAAGTTAAAATTTAAATAATTTATCACAATTTTTAAATGTTTAAATTAATATTATAAAATTGAATAAAATTTATTTTTTTATAATTTATATTTAAAATTAAATTGATTAAAACTTTGCACGCGATGAAATCAAGTTCTGATTTTCCAAAACGGTTTACTTTTGCTATTATCCCTGTACTTCTTGTAGCGTTGTTCTCTACGAATATTTTTAACTAAACTACCCTTGCATGATCCGTTGTAGTCTAGTTGGTTAGGATACTCGGCTCTCACCCGAGAGACCCGGGTTCAAGTCCCGGCAACGGAACACACTTTTTCAATTTCAAAATACCACTAAAACGACACCGTACGTTCATTCTGGTCTACTGTGTGCCGTCACGACCGCCACTATCGACACATACCTCTTAATCACCGTTAAATCGCTATCAAGACGAACGCTTAGAAGGTCCCACCTAGAACCTAATGTCATCTTTCAACAGTAGCCCCAACTTCTCTTCTTCATTGTATCAAAGCCACAGCGGGCGTCTTAGAGCTATTTCCTTTAATGTCCAAACCCCTTTAGCTGACGAAACTAAGACTACTGGATCTGATCATACTGTCTGCTTCTAATCTCTTCTGCCACCAGGTAAAGTTACTAGCTTCAGTTCCCTTGAGTTTAGTGTTGGGTAGTTTTCGCTTGTAATTTTTTGCCATCTCAAAGTTCGTGCAAGTTCATTGCTTTCTTCTCTTCTGAGTTTTATGCAATTTGAGTTGATGATGCGGGTAGTATCACAATTGAGCTCATGTAGTTTATATTGGCGCAGTTCAGTCTGTATCTTTTAGTTTAATGGAATTACTAGTTTATATGTGTGTGTGAGTTAAGTTAAATATGAGATTTTTTTTCTCTAAAGGTGTAATTATGGTTTTGTTCACGTTACTGTGCGATGTTGAGAACATAAATAAAGGAACAAGTGGCTTTATGATAGTGTATAGATGCTTATATTTTCGGATACACACCAAAAGTAAGCTAGTTATTGGAAAAGTTTGTGTTCTTGCGAATAACTCAATGGCTTGCGATTCCATAGTGCTGTATTATTGATAAGGCTTTCATTTCTTTCCAAAAGTAGAGCATGATTGTAACACAGATCGTTTTAAAAAAGAAAAGGAAAAGAAAGATGGCTGATTCTGTTTGTTATATCCTCCTTTAGTTTGTGTTGCCTTACTTCAACCATGGCTTTTGACTTGGCAGTTTCAGATAATATGTCTGGAATTACTGGTTGTCCCTCACGGGGCTATCTCCGGACACCTTTGCATGGCCTAAAGCCACTTGGCAGGCAGGTCCCAGCTTTCCCTGATGGTGGAAAACAGAAAAGCAAGATTGATTTAAGATACATTAATAGGTACTTCTGCTTTAAGATGCTAAACTTTGTTTTGGGTCATACACAAAGTGATTGTTTTTTCATTTTGCTGTCACATGCTTAGTTATTGGACTGGTTCTGTGCAAAGCTGTAACACAAAACAGTTATACTTGGTCAAGTGTGCAATGGATGCTCCCTATGGCGGAGATATGACAAATACTAACCCAGGTAAGCACCTCGTTTTGTTGATGAGTTAGCAGACTACTATTTACTATGAAGATTTTTCTGTTTGTTTGTGAGTGTGTTTGTTGGGAGGTGGGGAGGGGTTAAAGAGCAGGGGAGGTATTCAGAAAAGAATTTTCAAATTAATAGTTTATTCTGTACAATTCTCTGTATAGATTATATACATATATAGCAAAGTGGGAACTCTTTTGTATATGATATGACTTTCTTGTTGATTATAGTTTATCTGTCTGAGGGATAAAGGATACATGAAGGTATTGATATTTTTCCAATTTGTTTCTGAGGCAAGATGGAATGTTTATGACTATTGTTCATTTATATTTGGTTTGATTTGAAGCAATTCTTTGATTTATGAGATTCCTGATATGTATATTACAATCATGAGATTTTTTATTAGGAAATTTCAGCCTAGAAAGTGTCATTTGCATCAAGAAGATTTGAGCTGCTTCTGTTGGGAGTAATATAGTATTCACTAAGTGGGGCAATGGAATCTTCAGTGACCCACAAAAGTGTGCACTTAATATCTACCAATTGTATAATATGCATTGACGCACCTTCGGGGGTGATCCAATTGGTTCATGGAGTCTCCTTAAATCCTCCAAGTATGGAGGTCATGTTCAAGTCCCCATGACTCCACAAGATCTCTAAATGCTAGGAGGTGTGGGTTGTACTATGTTAACAATCATTTAGTCCGAGCTCTTCACATGACTTTGACTCTTTGGTTTGCCAAGTCATTTACCGGAACATGTGGTTTGGTTTGTGGGTTGTACTACATTAACAATTATTTAGTCCGAGCTCGTCACTTGACTTTGACTCTTTGGTTTGCCAAGTGATTTATCAGAACATGTGGTCTGCGGCTATTAAATACACTCGAGGGTTTATCCATTGTGCACCTATAGGGTAGTGGCTGCAGGTTACCCTGTTAATAAAAGTGCATTGACACTTGGCATATTAGTGCTACTTTCATTTTCAAAAAATCTAGAATTTGGAAATCTTGGCTGCTTATGCATAAGTTGCTGGTATCCAAATAATAATAATGGCAAGGCCATCCTCTTTTCTGTTGAATTTCTGATCAGCCCGAGTTTGTGTCCCTTGTTTGTTGAGATGCTTCACTTGAAAAAATTGTCAAAAACTAGCTTCATTAATCCTTGAATCTTTCTTATACATGTTTCTCCAAGTTCAGTTGTTTTTCCTAGAATCCATGTGAGGGACCCCTATAAGCGGCTTGGAATAAGCAAGGAAGCTTCTGAAGATGAAATTCAAGCAGCACGGAACTTCCTTGTTCAACAGTATAGTGGGCATAAGCCAAGTGTGGATGCAATTGAGGCAGCCCATGATAAAATAATCATGCAGAAGTTTTATGAGAGGAGGAACCCAAAAATTGACATCAAGAAAAAAGTTAGGGAAGTGCAGCAATCTCGTTTTGTCCAGGTTATTGTGAGCAGGTTCCAAACGCCCTCCTCAATTGTCATTTTAAAAACGTCAATCGCATTTCTGGTACTTGGAGCCCTTACCCTTCTGTTTCCAACGGAAGAGGGTCCTACCCTTCAAGTGGCCATTTCCTTGTTGGCTACCATCTATTTTATACATGATCGACTAAAAAGCAGACTCCGAGCTTTCCTTTACAGGTATGTAGCGACTTAATCTTGCCAGATGGTTTCTTTGCCTTGGAACTGTTTTCTTTTTGTCATTAGGTTATGCTTTCATGGCTACTTGTAGTATTCTGATTTTGTCTTCCAGATTGGTTCAGGCTCTATTAAAAGCATTCTTCTATCTTCTTTGCCTTTTTGTATACTGGAACTAAACTTCTTAGCTTGTATGATGCAGTGTTGCAGCTTTTATTTTTTCATGGCTGTTTGCGACTTTTTTGATGGTATCAATAATTCCACCATTGCCATTTGTTAAAGGGCCAAGAAGTTTTGAAGTGACCACTTCGTTGATAACATACCTACTACTTTGGGTTTCATCTGCCTACCTCAAGTAGTTACAGCTTTCTCATAGTTAAGAGAAGAGATTTTTTAGTTGATACTGGCTAGAGGTTCCCCAATCTTGCATTTGCATTGAGCTTCATATGCTAGAATATAGAGTCTGCTGCTTTAAAAGATTTTGGAAATGAGCTATGTTGTTTCGGGAAGATGATCTGCAAAAGTGGTTGTTATAGCTGCTTGCAGAAGAAATGTAAAACTAGTCGCTTCAGAATAACTAATGCATTTATTTTTTCATGCACTTCCCTTCCCTTTTTAGTTTTCTGCTGGGGTTGGTTTATTGTATAACACCAACTACTTTTGAAGGCTTCATTTGTTTGGGTTTAGTGCTTGATGCAATGAAATGATTCGATGAGTGGGAAAAGTTGGTGTCATAAAAAAGCATTTTGGGCTGGTAGAATCAAGGGAGATCAAGCCAAAAAAGAAAGGATGATAAGATAAAATAGATCCAAGGCAAGAATGATAAAAGTCTTGATTGCAATCAAGATTTAAGGTGATAATGAAGATAATATCAGCTAATTATATTGCATAAACAAAGTATTTTAAAATTTTATTATGATTATGTCTTTTATTTTTAGTCGAGGATTGAAATTCCTATTATTTTGTACTACTTAAAATAGTAATTTTATCTTCGTTATTTAAATAGCTTAACGTATTGAAAGAATGTAAGCAAGAAAGTTTATTAGTTTGAGATAGGCAACTCTTTTTTCCTTTGAACTCCAAAGCAGGTAGTCCCCTTGATTATGAGTTCTACCCACTCTTTTTTCTTACGAGTTCTCGTAGTCATTTAAAGCAAAATTGTTCCCAGCTAGATCTTAATCTAAGGCTTACATCATCTTGGACCAAAAGGTTGATCCCCAACCTCAAGGGCTCCCAGTCGCAGGCCCGACTACCGCTGGAGGATTGAATCACAGTCTGATCTGAGCAGTCACCTAACAGAGCGGTCCTCTCCTCTCGTTTCCGAGAGTCGAACCTAGGACCTTGGACCAACTTACCCTGTTAGTTTACCACTCAGGCAACCCGTGTGGGCAAGGCTTACATCATCTTGATATTAGAACTTGGAGTCATGGCAGATTTAGGCAACTAGATGAACTAAATAATGGAGATGGGGCATACAACATCTTGATATTAGAACTTGGAGTCATGGCAGACTTAAGCAACTAGATGAACTAAATAATGCAGATGGTGAAACAAATGTTGGAGAAACATAAGGTCTTAGTACCAGGCGACACTTGCTCCCTTGATTACCAAAGTTGGCAATGCGTCTCAAACTCAAGAAGGCTTATCAAGTCAGAGACGCGACCATAAAATTAACAATAGGAAACTACTAACACATGCATAACCAAAATTTGTATTAAGGGATGCTCTAATAATAACTTTGTTTTCTGATATGCAAAATTGATTTCCCTCTATATGATAGAGAAAGAAGACCCACTGGAATAGTTAAACAAATAAGTTATAAAAACCAGCCAATAACTAAGGAATATAAGGTTGGACTCACTTCATTTGATATGATTGGAAATGTTATAAGCCTGAGAAAAAGAAATCGTCACGAGAAAATTAATAGTGAAATCCACCTCTTTTCCTTTGCTAGTGTTTCTTCCTTTCTTTAAAGGACCTATCTTGGTAGAGAAAAATGATGATTATTACAAGGCTATCCAAATCATTAATTAAATCAATTAAGATGAATATTGCTTGCTTCTTATTACATAATACTTGCCTATACATAGGAAAAGGAAAGACATTGTCTAAAATCTTAAAAGGAAAACAAATTCTTACCTAAATTAGGACTCCTAATTAGGTAGTAATATTAACAAACCCAAAGCAAATAGTATGTAAAAATGGTTATTTCCTAAGCAAGCAATTTAATAAAATATTTCCTAATTAAGAATCTTCAACTGCCACTTTTGCTTTGTTGCTCAACGTCTTCCAATAAAAACATCCACATCATTACTTCCCTCCTCGACATTGAACTTGCCCTTAAGCTCGAACTCAGGATATGCTACCTTGTAATCATCTTGAATCTCCCCAGTAGCATTACTCGGAGAAGATCCCTCCCACTAAACTAACAACTCCCATACGCCACAGTTGAGCGTAGTTGACAAAAATTATTAGTGGTGGCAATGCGGGAATGAAATTAGGGAGTGCACCTTTAACTTTTTCAAAACTGATACATGGAAAACATCATGGATATGACTATCAAGGGGTAACTCCAAGCAGTAAGCCACCATGCCCACTTTAGTTATTACTTTTAAGGGACCACATAACTTGAGCATTAGCTTGTGAAACTTCCTCTTGGCCACTGAGTGTTGTCAATAGGGTTGTAGCTGCAACCACATCTATTCACCTGGTTTAAATGCAAGCTCCCAGTGCTTGGAGTCATGAAACTGCTAATTTAGGCCTATGTTTAGAGCAGTTGCTCCCGAACTTCCTATAGCACCTTATCTCGTGTCTATAAAACTTGATCCACGACTTGCGACATTGTGGAACCAACTTCAATAGATAGTAAACTTGGGGGATCCCTACCATAGACTAATATGAAGGGTGTCGTTTTCAATGAATTATGAAAGGATGTGTTGTAACAATAATTTGCCTAAAGAAGCCATTGAAGCCACTACTTAGGTCTATCTCCTGTAAAACATCTCAAATGGTAAACTTGGGGGGATCCCTACCATAGACTAATATGAAGGGTGTCGTTTTCAGTGAACTATGAAAGAATGTGTTGTAACAATAATTTGCCTAAAGAAGCCATTAAAGTCACTGCTTAGGTCTATCTCCCACAAAACATCTCAAATACATTTTAATAGTACGATTAACCACTTTCATTCGACCATTTGTCTAAGGATGGTAAGCAAAAGACAAAACTAACTTGGTCCCACAAAGCTGAAATAATTCCTTCCAAAACAAACTAGTAAAAATAGTATCTCTATACCAAATAATTCACTCAAGCAACCCGTGCAAATGAAAATCTTCAATAATGTAATAACAGAATATGGATGTGACATTGGCATAAAGTATGCAAATTTTGAAAAGCGATCCACCACCACGAAAATAACTGATTTACCTACCACTTTTAGTAGTCCTTCTATGAAATTCATGGAATATCTGCCCAAATGGTGTTTAGAATAGGCAATAGTTGGAGGAGGCCTGTGGGGTGCAAGTTTCCCTATTTATTTTGTTAACAAATCAAATAATTCTGCACAAACTCCCTAATTTCCTCTTTTGCACTCCTTCAATGAAAATACCCTACACTCTCTGCAATGTTTTTTGTACTTTTTCATGACCCATATTGTGGTAGCTTTCTAAGATGAGCTAAATGAGTTATTGTTGGATCGAAATCAAAAGCATGTAGGATTTGGCTAAAACGGTAGATTTCAAAACTTTTTTAGAAATCAAAATTACAGCGAAAGCAAGGTAAACAAATCAACATGCCAAGCCATACATGATACGGTATAAGGAAAATAATTTACATAAGAACATGGTAGTAGAAATATACCGACTCATTTACTATAGCTTTAACTCATCGCTGTGCTATCCTATCCTCAGCAATTTATCATCTCCTAGGTAATGTATCATCTTCTCGTTATTGTATCCTTGACTAATCCGATCTACCACTTGTTCTCCTTGGACAACTTGGTTAACAAGATTCTTTGGTGGGAAAGGAGAAGAAAACTTGAAGAGATTTTGCCTTAGAAGAAAGAAGCCAAAGATGAGACACCTCTCATGCAAATTTCGGCTATCTCATGCAAGATAAGAGAGAGAGAGAGACAAAAATTCAACAACCCCTTGTATTCTTTTTCTCAATTTCGGTTAATCATCTAAGAAAGAAATAAAGTGCATCCAATGCATCACCTCATTCCTTAATCAATCATAAAGAAGCCAATAAATTAGACTCTTCTCATTTGTTTTAAGATGACTATATGAAAAGATTAATAACCTAAAATGATACATCTCATTTTCGGTTTTGTGACGAAAGAAGGAAGATGGTCCATCAAATGCACCTCTTTCTTCCTTAATCCAATGAAAGCTAAAAGGTTACATGCTATCATTAAAAAATAACCATTAAACCAATTAATGATAAGATAATTACTATATTTAATGATGATAAAGCATGTTAAAAACCATCTTAAATATAGCAAGCCAATGCTAAATGTGCAGCTGCACATTTAGCCCATTAAAACCGAAAATCCACCTCCTTTTATCTTTAATAACTTTGATTTAATTTAATTAATCTACTTAATCAAAGTTAACCAAAGTCTAGCCCATTTATAAATGTTCATATGGGCTTCTAATTAACAATTAATTAAAGTAAGCCCAACATTCGATCATAGGCTTTAAGACCTTTATTTGTATTTCTTACTTTGCATAATAACCTTCCTAGAAGCCAAATGGAGAATCTAATTGGACTTTTATAATTCAAGCTCCAATAAGCCCAGAATTAATTTAATCTTATTAAAATTAATTCCAGCTTATTAACTAAATGTCATTCCACTAAAGACAATTAGTTGAACTCTTAAATTACTAAATATTATAAGAACATATGTTTGAAATAAGACGTCCAATTGCAAACATTATTACAAACCATATTATAACCATCCACATAATAAAGTGTAAAATTACCATTTTTCCCTTAGGTTGGTTTTTCCTTCTAAATCTCCCGTTTTACGCTATATGGTGATTAACACACAAGATCTCATCTTGGTGTTAAGACTTGATGGGTAGCTAGTCCATCAAACTACTGGCGCCAATTTGATCACCAATCTCCATAAAACATCTAGAAGGATGATATCACTATAAATTTTTTATTTAAGTGAATGTTCCCTGATACATGTTTCAGTTAATAACTCTAACATGCAGACACTGGATTGATACTCTATAAAAATCCATTCTAATCATATCAATAATTATAATGAAACACATATGATTTCACCACTCATCAAAAATGTGGTTCATAATAAAAGAATGCTAAGGTGTATATTTTATGATTAAAGAAACGACCTACTTTATTCTTTAAAAACATACGTGATTCCTGATTCATTTAATAGTGTCATTATCGATAGTAGACTACAATCAAGATATGAAACTCATCATTCTCTTGAAGTAAACTCCTTTACTTACACAGAGATAAATCGTAACACTACAGTCTAAATCATAATTAAGTAACCAACTTGATTATTCAACTGTGAATCAACTATTTTAGATTCTAATACTATACATGTTTCCGATACATCTCTATGTATATGTATATTACTCACAAAAGAATCTTGGTACCTTATGACTAGTTATATTATGCTTATACATATAAAACCAAACTCTTTTGTTTTATTTATAATAAATATTTTCATTACAAAAAGTAACTGGAAGAAAATTAGACTTGCTTTCTAGGGAACTATATTTATATAACTCCAACATGGGGAACCGTGTAAAATATGCACCTTTCCTTTGTACAAAATCAAACCTTTCTCCATTGTCCATTCGGTCATTGTTTCTCCAGCTAAAATCCCATTCAATAGTTACTGTAACTTTACCAAATTAGTCACCTTTTGGCAGACAACATCAAACGACTCCACCCTCAATTGTGATAATGCACAAAGTTGGCCCACCTTTTCATCTTGACTGGACCAATGCATCAACAGTTGAGGGGAAGTAGTTAACCTTTGACCTTGAAATTGAATCCTAATAGCTTACTTATCCAATAATGTTGAGGGGAAGTAGTTGACCTTTGCTTAATGAGTTAGTTGAGGCTATAATGATCTGTGTAAATGGAAAAGGCATCGCCCTAAAGATATGGTCCCTAATATGCAATGGCCTTGGCAATGCCAATCAACTCTCTTTCATAAGTTGCAATTTTCATCTGAAGATCTGTACATTTCCGATTAAAGAAGGCAATTGGGTATCATTCTTTTTGTAATACTACTCCTATCCTACTATGTAAGACATCACATTCTACAACAAATTCCTCTACAAAATTCGTCAAATATAACACCATTGCTGCTGACAATACTTATTTCAACTACTGAAAGGTTTCTTTTGCTTTCGTGGTTCATTTGAAGGAATTCTTTTTCAATAAACTCGTGAGAGGTGCCACCAATTACTTGTAATCCTAAATAAATTTTTGGTAATACCTCGCAAGGCCTAAGAAACCTCTCAATGTGTGAGTAGACTGGGGATAAGGCCAATTCGCCACTGCCTGAAGCTTACTCGCATTTATAGATACTCCTTCACCATGAATTACATGCCCCAAATAAGCCATTTAGTTTTCCCCATAGGCACACTTTTATCTTTTCAAGAAAAGTTGATGAGAGCTTAGCAAATAAAAAACTCTCTTCAAGTGATATGGGTGTTCCTCCCAAGTCTTGTTATAAATCAAAATATCATCAAAGAAAACTAAAACAAATTTTCTAAGATGATATCAAAATACCTCATTCACGAGTGTCTGAAAAGTCAAACGGGCATTTGTGAGACCAAATGGCATGATCAGAAACTTAAGTGGCCGTGAAGTGTTCGAAAAGTCATTTTTGCTCGTCCTCTCTATCCATTCGCACCTGGTAATATCCTGACCTCAAATCCAATTTTCTGAATAACTTAGCTTCATGGAGCTCATCCAATAACTCTACCACTAGAATTAGGAACTTATCCTTCATCTTCATTTTATTCAATTCGCGGTAGTCTACATAAAATCGTCATGTTCCCTTTTCTTTTGAACCAACAAAATAGGGAAGGAAAATGGATACTTGCTAGGCTGAATGATGCCTTTTTGTTAACATCTCTTCACATTGTTTTTCAATTTCATCCTTCATAGTGTAGTATGACTGTGTTGGCCTGGACTGATTAAGGAAAGAAGTGATATCACAATGAATTCCCGGATTAAAATG
>JAOQMR010000211.1:19596511-19614548 GCA_027563865.1 Erythroxylum pelleterianum | reverse complement strand
ATAAATCGCAACACTACAGTCTAAACCATAATCAAGCGACCAACTTGATTATTCAACTGTGAATCCATTATTTTAGATTCTTATAATATACATGTTTCCCATAAATCTCTATATATATGTATATTACTTACAAAAGAATCTCGGTACCTTATGACTATATATATAATACTCATAAAAACCAAACTCTTTTATTTTATTAATAATAAATATTTTTATTACAAAAGTAACTGGAAGAAAATTAAGTTATAAGTAAATACACTTGCTTTCCAGGAAACTATATTTACATAAATCCAACAATCATAAAATCAAGGGTACCTCTTTACCATCCATCATATTCATAATCATAAAATCGATAAGAAATATAAATTTGTCAACCTTAACCAAAACATCTTTTATAATGCCTCTATGATACTTAATTGATTTATTTGCTAATTGAATACTTATTCTAGTAGGTTTAGGTTCATCCAACCTTAATTTCTTAGACATGTCATATTACATCATGTTAATACTAGTGTTGGATCGAAAACAAAAGCATACTAGATTTGGCTAAAACAATAGATTTCAAAAACTTTTTTCGAAATCAAAACGCAGCGGAAGGATAATAACCAAATCAATATGTTTAATCCATACATGATACAACATTAGAAAAATAAATAACATAAAAGATGATAGAAATTTACCGATTCCTTAGCTATAGCTTTGACTCCTCGCTATGGTCTCCTCTCCTTGTTATTGTATACTCTTCTTGCTATTGTATCCTCAACCAATCTGATCTAACACTTGTTCTCCTTGGACAACTTGGTTAGCAAGATCCTTTGGTGGGAAAGGAGAAGAAATATTGTATAAGTTTACCTTAGTTGAAAGAACCAAAACTAAGAGACACTCTCTTTGCTAATTTCGGTCATGAAAGAAAGGAGAGTAGAATTCCAACCAATGCACCACCTCTTTCTCTTTCTCAAATTGAAAGAGAGAGAGAGAGAGCAATAAATGAGACCTTCTCATTTGTTTAATATGGCTAGATGAAAAGACAAAAAACAAAAGCAAGAGACTCATTTTCAGTTAACAAATGAAAGAAGGGAGAGAGAACATCAAATGCATTACTTCCTTTTTTAATCAAAAGAATGTTAAAAGGTTTACAAGTTTTTTTACATGCAAACATTAAATGACAACCATTAAATCATTTAATGATAAGATCATTAAACCATATAATGAAGACAACATTAAACCATTTAATGTTGATGAAGCATGATAAAAACTCACCTTATATTTAGCAATTCAATGCTAAATGTGCAGCCATAAAATTTAGCTACATAAAACCAAAAACTACTTTATGTAGTTTCAGTTTTTGCCTCCTTTTTTTATCTTTACAAAATTTGTTTTAATTTAATTAGTCTATTTAATTAAATCAAACCAAAATCCAGACCAATATTAAATGTTCACTTTGGGCTTCTAATTAACACTTAATTAGAGTAAGCCCAACATTTAATCATAGGCTTAAAACCCAATTCAATTAACTCTTAATTAAATTGTTTCGGTATTATTATTCCGAATCTAATTCGGTCTTTTCTTCTTTCTTATTTCCGGTAGCCTCTATTTATTTTTCTTACTATACTTGATAACCTTTCCTAGAAGTCAAGTGGGGAATCTAATTGGACTTATATAATTCAAGCACCAATAACCCCTGAATTAATTTAATCTCATTAAACTTAATTCTAGCTTATTAACCAAATGTCATTCCACTAAAGACAATTTGCTGAACTCTTGAATTACTAAATATTATAAGAACACATGTTTCAAATAAGATGTCCAATTACAAACTCTATTATGAACCATATTATAGCCATCCTAACAATAAAGGGTAAAATTGTTAATTGGTTTTTCCTTCTAGATCTCCCACTTTACTCTATATGGTGATCAACACATAATATCTCATCTTGGTATTAAAACTTGATGGGTAGCTAGTCCATCAAACTACTGGCGTTAGTTTAATCACCAAGCTCCGTAAAACATCTAGAAGTGATGATATCATTATAAACTCTGTATTTGAGTAAATGTTCTCTGATACATGTTTCAATTAATAATTCCAACATGCAGACACCAGATTGATACCCTGTAAAAATTCATTCCGATCATATCAAGAATTATAATGAAACACACATGAGTTCACCACTTATCAAGATTGTGGTTTGTAATAAAAGAATGCTAAGGTGTGTATGTTTTAAGATTAAAGTAATGGCCTACTTTATTCTTTAAAAACATACATGATTCCAGATTCGTTTAATAGTTTCGTTATTAATAGTCAACTACTATCATGATATGAAACTCATCATTCCCTTGAAGTAAATTCCTTTACTTGAACGAAGATAAATCGCAACACTATAGTTTGAACCACAATCAAGGGGCTAACTTGATTATTCAACTAATCAATTAATTTAGATTATAATAATATACATGTTTCCCATACATCTCCATGTTTATGTATATTACTTATAAAAGAATCTTGGTACCTTATGACTAGTTATATTATGCTCATACAAATAAAACCAAATTTTTTTATTAATAATAAATATATTCATTAAGAAGATTAAGTTATATGTAAATACACTTACTTTCCAGGGCATTTTATTTATATAACTCCAATAATCTCCCACTTGCCCTAAAGCAAGTTTGACATATCCCTCATTCGCATCCCTTCTAGGTGACCCTCAAAACTCCTTTGAGATAGTGTCTTCGTAAATGGATAAACAAGGTTTTGCTCTGTGGGAATCTTTACCAGTTTCACCTCACCACGTTGTATTATCTCCCTTATAAGATGATACTTTCTCTCAATGTGTTTGATAGCTTTATGGTTCCGAGATTCTTTAGAATTAGCTACTACCCCACTATTATCACAATAAAGTGTAATGACCTTTTCTGCCTTAGGAATTACCTCCAAATCATTTAGGAACTTGCAGAGCCAGATTGCTTCTTTTGTTGCTTTACAAGCAGTAACATACTCAGCCTCTATAGTCAAATTAGTAACACAAGATTTCTTGACACTCCTTTAGACTATGGCTCCACCTCCTAAAATAAATATATAATCAGAAGTTGATTTCCTTGAATCAACATCTGATTGGAAATTGGAATCTGTATATCCTATCGGAATAAGGTTACTTCTAGAGTAAACAAGCATTAAGTTCTTCATCCTACGAAGATACTTTAGTATGCATTTAATCGCAGTCTAATGCTCCATTCCTGGATTGAACTAGAATTTATTTACTAGTCCCATTGCGTAACAGATATCCGGTCTAGTGCAAAGCATAGCATAGGAATGTTATGTATGCGTTCGACCTCCTCTTGGGTCTTAGGTGCTTGCTCCTTTGAAAGTTTGATTTCATGTCTTGTATGTGTTAAACCCCTCTTGGAATCCTGCATGGCAAACTTATTGAGCTTGTTCTCAATGTAGGTTAATTGAGATAAGGCTATCTATTTGTTCTTACGATCCCTTATAAGTTTGATCCCTAGAATATAGTTAGCCTCTTCTAAATCCTTTATTGAGAATTGTTCATTCAGCCATCTTTTGACCATAGATAATATTTCTACATCATCCCCAATTAGGAGAATGTCATCGACATACAGAATTAGGAAAATAACCTTGCCTTCTTGTATCCTTTTATAGACACAAAGCTCATCTAGGTTTTGTATGAACCCATAGGTTTTGATAGACTTATCAAACTTAATGTTCCAAGACTTAGATGCTTGCTTAAGTCCATAAATGGACCTGTGCGATTTTCTTAACCTATGCACATTACCTGGCTCAACGAATCCTTCTGGTTGGGCCATATAAATGGTGTCCTCAGGATCCCCGTTATGAAATGCGGTCTTGACGTCCATTTGCCATATTTCATAATCAAAATAGACTGCAATGGCCAAAAGAATTCTGATGGGCTTAAGCATGGCAATCGGAGAAAAAGTCTCCTTATAGTCTGCCCTCTTTTTGAGTGTAGCCTTTAGCTACCAATCTAGCTTTAAGAGTCTCTACTTTTCTATCTGATTCTCTTTTTCTTTTATAGATCCATTTACACCCTATGGCTTTTAAAACTGGTGGTAGATCTACAAGGATCCAGACTTTATTGGTGTACATGGAATCTATTTCTGATTCTATTGCCTTGAGCCATTTTTTTGCATCAACATCATTAATAGCCTGTGTATAAGTAATGGGATCCGTTTCTTTTTGGTCCGAGAAGGCAATTATGCCTTCTCCTCAACCTAGATACCTCTCTGGTCATAACCCTCCCACTATGTCTAGGCACTACTTGATGGTCGGGCTGCTCTTCTGATTCAACTTTTGAATCCATTTCGACATCTTGTTCTGCTATATTCAAATCAACTCTTAGTTTGAAAGAAATAGCTAACTCCTTTAATACTACTTCACTTCTTCCTTTGTGATTTCTCACAAATTCTTTCTCAAAGAAGGTAGCATTTGTCGACACAAATACTTTCCTGTCCTGACATTAAAAGATGGACTGGGCAAACCCTCTTGTACCCGTAGGGTATCCTACAAACAAATATACTTCTGATCTTAGTTCCATCTTTGTGGATTCAGACATTAAAAGATGGACTGGGCAAACCCAAGTCCTTAAGTGTCGCAATGAAGGCACTCAGCCAGTCCATAACTCCTTAGGTGTTTTAGGCACCGATTTTGATGGAGTAAAGTTAAGAAGATAAGTTGTCATTTGTATGGCATATCCCCATAACGATTCTGGAAGGCTAGCATAGGACATCATTGATCTTACCATTTCCAATAGAGTCCTATTCCTCCTCTCTGCTACACCATTCTATTAAGGTTTTCAACAAGTTGACAAGTTGGAAACAATTCTATTGTCAATTAGAAATTGTTGGAACTCTCCAGATAAGTACTCACCATCTCGATCTGATCGAAGTTGTTTTAATGGCTTGCCTAGCTGCTTCTCAGCTTCAGCTTTGAATTCTTTGAACCTTTCAAAGGACTCACTCTTTTTATACATCAAATACAAATATCCATGTCTAGAGTTATCATCCATAAAGGTTATGAAATATTCATAACCTCCTCTAGCTTATATGTTTATGGGCCCACACACATCAGTATGTACCAGGTCCAACGTGGATTCAGATCTCTTTCCTTTAAAAGGAAATGAGGCCTTGGTCATTTTTCCTTCAATACAAGATTCACATGTGGGTAATGAATCATTATCCAAGCCCATAAGGAAGCCATCCTTTACTAACCTGTCAAGTTTTTTCTGATTGATATGAGCCATTCTTAAGTGCCACAGATACTTTGAAATAATGCTAGAGTCATTGGATTATCTTAGTTTTATTAATTCTATGCTGTTTAGTGAGCCTGTCATAGGTTCTACAAAGAACAATCCCTATTTAATTATCACATTACAAATAAAATTTTTATTCTCATACACTAAAACAACATTTTCAAAATATAAGGAATAACCATATTTTATTAGACAAAAAACAGAAATCATGTTCCTTACAATCAATGGGATGTAATATACATCCTCCAAATATAACCTATGACCATTAGGAAAGTCTAAGATAACTACTCCCAATAATTCTGCCGAAACGTAGAATCCATCTGCTATCTTGACTTGAAACAAAACACATACTAGATTTGGCTAAAGCGGTAGATTTCAAAAACTTTTTCCAAAATCAAAACGCAGCGGAAGGATAATAACCAAATCAACATGTTTAATCTATACATGATACGCATTAGAAAAATAAATAACATAAAAGATGATAGAAATTTTACTGACTCCTTAGCTATAGCTTTGACTCCTCACTATGGCATCCTCTCCTTGTTATTGTATCCTCTTTTTGTTATTGTATCATCTCCTTGCTATTGTATCCTCAACCAATCCGATCTACCACTTGTTCTCCTTGGACAACTTGGTTAGCAAGATCCTTTGGTGGGAAAGGAGAAGAAATATTGTAGAAGTTTACCTTAGTTAAAAGAACCAAAACTAACAAACACTCTTTTTGCTAATTTTGGTCATGAAAGAAAGGAGAGTAGAATTCCAACCAATGCACCACCTCTTTCTCTTTCTCAAAATGAAAGAGAGAGAGCAATAAATGAGACCTTCTCATTTGTTTAATATGGCTAGATGAAAAGACAAAAAACAAAAGCAAGAGACTCATTTTCGGTTAACAAGTGAAAGAAGGGAGAGAGAACATCAAATGCATTACTTCCTTTTTTAATCAAAAGAATGCTAAACAATTTACAAGTTTTTCTATATGCCAATATTAAATGAAAACCATTAAACCATATAATGATAAGATCATTAAACCATATAATGAAGACACCATTAAACCATTTAACGATGATGAAGCATGATAAAAACTCACCTTATATTTTGAAATTCAATGCTAAATGTGAAGCCATAAAATTTAGTTACATAAAACTAAAAACTATATCATGTAGTTTCAGTTTTTGCCCTCCTTTTTTGTCTTTAAAATTTTGTTTTAATTTAATTAATCTAATTAATTAAATCAAACCAAAATCTAGCCCAATATTAAATTTTCAATTTGGGCTTCTAATTAACACTTAATTAGAGTAAGCCCAACATTTAATCATAGGCTTAAAACCCAATTCAATTAACTCTTAATTAAATTATTCCTGTTATTTATTATTCTGAATCTAATTCGGTCCTTTCTTCTTTCTTATTTCCGGTAACCTCTATTTATTTTTCTTACTATACTTGATAACTTTTCCTAGAAGCCAAGTGGGGAATCTAATTAGACTTATATAATTCAAGCTCTAATAAGCCCGGAATTAATTTAATCTCATTATAATTAATTCTAGCTTATTAACCAAATGTTAATCTACTAAAGACAATTAGTTGAACTCTTGAATTACTAAATATTATGAGAACAAATGTTTCAAATAAGATTTCCAATTGCAAACTCTATTATGAAACATATTATAGCCATCCTCACAATAAAGGGTAAAATTACCATTTTGCCCTTAATTGGTTTTTCTTTCTAGATCTCTCGCTCTACTTTATTGGTGATTAACACACAATATCTCATCTTAGTGTTAAGACTTGATGGGTAGCTAGTCCATCAAACTACTGGTGCTAGTTTAATCACCAATCTTCGTAAAACATCTAGAAGTGATGATATCACCATAAACTCTTTATTTGAGTGAATGTTCCCTGATACATTTTTCAATTAATAATTCCAACATGCAGACACCAGATTGATACTCTATAAAAATTCATTCCGATCATATCAAGAATTATAATGGAACTCACATGAGTTCACCACTCATCAAGATTGTGGTTCGTAATAAAAGAATGCTAAGGTGTATGTTTTAAGATTAAAGTAACGGCCTACTTTATTCTTTAAAAACATATATGATTTCAGATTCATTTAATAGTGTCATTATCGATAGTCAACTAGTATCATGATATGAAACTCATCATTCCCTTGAAGTAAACTCCTTTACTTGAACGGAGATAAATCGCAACACTACAGTTTGAACCATAATCAAGTGACCAACTTGATTATTCAGTTGTGAATCAATTAATTTATATTCTAATAATATACATGTTTCCCATACATCTCCATGTTTATGTATATTACCTACAAAACAATCTTGGTAGCTTATGACTAGTTATATTATGCTCATAAATATAATAATAAATATTTTCATTAAGAAGACTAAGTTGTATGTAAATACATTTGCTTTCTAGGGCACTATATTTACATAACTCCAACAACCAACTCCTGCATCCTTTAATACCTTTTCAATTGAAAAAATCCTAATATTACAAGGGATACTAAAACTCCCCAGATCCTTGATTTATTGGGCTAACTTGTTTTGCAAGATTGAAAAGCATTCCTTACTTACAATAATTGTTGACAATTCCTTAAATCACTTTTGTTAAAAAGGCTATATTTTAAGAACTTGCTATATTTTGGAATCTATGAAGGAGTTTCATCAAAAGGAATGTTAAGATGTAATTACTTAAAATTTTTTAAAAACTTACTAAATTTATCTTCCTTTTTATTTATCTCAAGTCTACTTGGATATGGAATTTTCCTTTTGTACTCTTTGATCATTTTATTCCTTAAATCCTAATAAGCCTACATTTTACACTTTTACGGCATGATATAATAATATAATATTTTCTTAGATTCAGTTCATTGTTTTATAGGTGACAATCTTAAGGAGAAATACATAATTGAGTGCAACTTTCTCTATAGTTATCTAATTAAAGATATTTTAGAGTCATTTGTAAGGAAAGAAGATAGAAAACAACATTATAAAAGACTTTGTAAGTTAATTCTAGCTCAAAGATGTCAAGAAGTGGAGAAGATTATGGAAAAAGGTACAATAGGCATTGGACTTGTCAAAAAGATATGTGCCTATCTTTTGCGAAGTTCAAAGAGGTTGAGAAGTAGAAGAATACTAGTGTCATACTAGCATATATAAATGGCATCAAACTCATCATGCTTCTACAAAAAAAGTTACATAATAAAATTAGCATCGATTACAACTTATTACTAGATAACATACTAATTTATGATACATATAAGTTCTAAAACAAAACTGTTGCCAATATTGATGCTATTCTAGTGATAGTTGTAATAGCCTAGGCCACCCACCCACAGATATTGTCTGCTTTGGGCTGTTTTTCCACAGGACTTCCCAGGAGGTCACCCGTCCTGGTACTGCTCTTGCTATAGCACGTTTAACTTCAGAGTTCTGATGGGATCCGGTGCGTTAAGGCATAGAAAACACACATGTAAGGGAGATATATTCACACCCTTATAAGACGTGCTTCGTTCTCCTCTCCAACCGATGTGGAATCTTACAATCCACCCCTAGGAGGCCCAGCATACTCGCTGGCACAACGACTCGAGTACTGGCTCTGATACCAATGTAATGGCCCAGACCACCCGCTTGCAGATATTGTCTACTTTGGACCCAGCCTGCACGATTTTTTTTCCACAGGACTTCCCAGGAGGTCACCCATCCTGGTACTACCCTTGCCCTAGCAAATTTAACTTCGGAGTTCTGATGGGATCCGGTGCATTAAGGCATGGAAAACGCATTTGTAAGGGAAAGGTATCCACACCCTTATAAGGCATGCATCGTTCTCCTCCCCAACCGATGTGGGATCTTACATTAACATTATAATAATCTAAATAAAATCCAATAAAATGACATAATTGAAGAGAAAAGAAAGAAAAACTAGTTGGAATCTTGATCTGGAAATTTGGAATTTTTGGAGCTTCACTTGATGTCTCCTCTTGATCTTCTTTTGATCTGGTGGCTGCTGTATGGTTTTTAGTGTTTTTCTTATCTTTAAATAAAATTTGAGGCTTCTAGGGTTGTTTATGGGTTTTTTAATTTAATTTGGTTCTAAAAATAACCTAAAAAACGTTAAAAGTACAGAAAAACTCGCGAGTTGAAAAAACTGAAATTTGTTAGAATTTATTGTTTGTCATGCCTGTCATGATTGTGAGGGTGTCACAATCGTGACGTGCATTGTTTCATGCTTCAAATTCTTCATCTTTTCTTCAATTTTCTGTTTCCTTTTACTCACAAACACATCAAACACCCCTTTAAAAATAAAATTAAGATCAGATTCTTACTTTAAACCAATCGAACAATTAAAACACATACAAACATTAAGAACACTATTCTAAGTCCTAAACACATAATTATCATGTAATAAAACACTTAAACACCTAGAAAAATATGTTGTAATCTACACCTATCACTTTGTTCCACTAATGAGCTCCCTATTTCTTCTACAAAGTCGTTTTTCCATCTTATTATCTTTCAAATGACTCTAATATATCATCGGTTGTACAACTATGGAGAACATTGCACTAAATATCATATTTACTCCTCATATTCATCACCTATAAGACAATGAATTAAACATAGAAAACCATGATAAAATCCATATAAAACATGTTATAAAAGTGAAAAGTACCAAATAAATTAACATAAATAACATGTAAAATATAGAGCTATCAAGTAATAATAGTCTTTCTATTATTTAATTTAACAAAATAGATGATTGAATTAAAAAGAATAATCAGCAAACTAAAATTAATAATTTAAAACAATAAACCAAAGCAATAAACAAAAATGAAATAATCAATTGATAAACAAGATATAGATATAAAATAACCCTAAAATCTTTTTATGATTAAATATATTCTGATTCAATTATTAACCCTAGTTTCTTTAATTGGTAGAAATTTATAGTTACAATCATATTCTTTCTTAAAACATATAACTTATACCCTTAAGTTGATTAATTAAAATCTCTTTCTAATCAAAACCTTTAAGAATGCATGATCTAATTCTATGAATTCATTTAATAGATTTGAATGTAACCCATCTATAATATTTATGTGTCACTATTTTTAGGATTCAATATAATTATTATTGTTCATACATGATATATTTATGCATTCTATTTCTCAATCCTTATATATGAAATCTAAAATTGAATCAAAAGGCTAGTAAATTTCAATTCAACCATAATAAATAATTATGAATAATTCATATGATGACTAATCAATCTAAACAAACAGTTTTAAGGTTAATCCTATCTAGATGTTTCCATTTTTTTTGAAAAATGAATAAGGTATTACTATAGCAGGAACTAGTAAAACAATACAATGAGTTCAAGGCTTAAAATCCTATAGGAGAACTATAAAAAATATAAAAGGTCAAAAAAAATGTACACGTGATAAGATTAAAGTGCAACAAAAAGATAAACTTATTGTTGCCATCTAGTCTTCATATCATTAGAAAGGGAAAGACGTGAATTTTTAACATATATATGTGATTTGATCATGTTGATAGCTTTGTCAGTAATAAGATATTTATTTTCCTTCTTATCTGTGAATCTTCTATTGTTTCTTTCTTTCCAAATGCAATTGATAGTAATGGTAAAAGCAGCTTTGCGAAGATTTGAATGAGGTTGACCTTCCCTTGTGTGACAAATAACCAATCTTAGTATATGCTCCCAATGATATCTAGAATGAGAGATAGAAAATAGACGTAAGATTCTACTCCAAATAGCATTAGTGTAACTGCATAGAAAAAATAAGTGATCCTTATCCTCAATAGCCCTACTACATAGTAAGCATGAAGCATCCACCCTACCCCTACATTGACTCTTAGTTTGAAGTATGTTCTTAATAACCAACCATGTTATGAAGGAAGCCTTGGGACATATATTGTGTTTCCAAAACAAGTTGTGTTAGGGAATAGCAGTGGAGTTAGTAGAAAATAGTTTGTAACAGGATTGGTTGGTAAATACACTATTTGGGTTAAGATCCTAAATGACATAATCCTCTGTAACAGTGTTTTGAAGCCCAAGGAAGTGTTCTATAAGAGAATGAAAACCTCTAATGTTTGCTTGCCATTCACCATTCGCAATTAAGGAAGAAACCTTTGAAGCTAAAGGTATTCTGTTTCTAATACTTAAGAAGTCCGAAGAATGAATGAGGGGATTGCTAACCAACCAGTTGTCAGATCAAAACCAACTCTTACCTTCATTACCAATTTTTTGCTTGTTACAAGGGTAGATGATATCTCTTAGTTTCATCAACTGCTTGAGTATCTAAGAACCTTCCCCAGAATAATCAATATGCCAAAATTTAGCTCATACTAAGAATCAGAAACCAAAACAATAAGATAAAAGAAATCATTCTCATGGATCTTAAAATCTAGTTGCAATCTTTTTTTTCATTCCAAAATTGATTTGTTCTTATCTCAAAAGGCTCTAATTCATCTTCTTCATGTCCTCCCTAAAAAAGTTGTCTTTTTATTATCATAAAATCATAAAATTTACTAATATAGGACTATCATAGACCTATGTTGGTCCTATGTTCTTACCAACGTTTTTAAAAAAATCCTATTTTATGTAAAAATGACTACAATATAGGTTGCCAATGTGGACCTATGTTAGATCTATGTTCTTCGGTATCTATCATAAATTCAATAGGGTGCCATATTAATGCTTCATATTGGAACTATGTTGCTCCAAAATAATTCCAAAACTTTTCCAACTTGGGTCTTACTTTTTTTTAATTCATTCTTTCTTTATTGGGAAGCTAAAACAAGGACTATAACAAAATATGAGCCATATGAAGTTCAAAATCTTGTAGAAATCATCCAAACATAAGCAAGCTGCTTTTAAAATCATGCTAAAAATATAACCTAATTAATATCTGTTAGATATCCTTTAGTTTAAACTCTCTCAATGATAATAGTTTTGATGATAATGGTGATGATTTGTCTTATGAAGAAATTTTTTAATACCTAGAAATTTTTAGCATAAAAAGGAAGAAATTGTCTTCCAATTATAAAGAGGTTCAAAAAATCTTAGATGTATATATGATTAGGAATGAGAAATTAAAATGAAATATACATGAAATGATAAAATATAAGAGTTTGGTTGTTTCTACTGATAAGAAGATTTATTACATTGAAATAATGAATTGAAGAAGGAGAGTAATGACCTCAAAGACTCTTTTCCTATATTCACTTTAGGTAGAGAAAAATTTAATAATATGCTTGGATCTTAAAAGATCTCTAATGATAGGCATGAAATTGGTTTAACTTATGGAAGTGCATCACTGATCTGTATACTAAATTTAATCTACAAGCATAACGAAAACAATATTAGATAGCTTAATAAACTAGAGATATTCCAAAATATCACTCCCATAGAGAACTAGATACTAAATCCTATTAACATCAATCAAATAAAAGAGTTACTTGAGGATAATTGAAACTAAAACAAAGCAAATGAACTAATGACACTAAGGATTCAATATTCAATTATATAGATATCTATTTATCATACATATTTATTTATATAGGTTGAAATAGCAATTAATGCATCTATGCTCTCCCCTAAGACACAAAAGTATATTTAACTAGGTATATAACACCCATTGAAGAGCAATTTAATCTAATCAAACATATTAAGTGTAGTTAATCTTTTTAGTTATTGGTAAAGTCTATGATATTGTCATTATCTAGCGTTACTTATTATCCTAATGCAGAAATCATAATTCACCTTTGATCTAACATACAATCTTTATGATAGAATGTATGGTAGCTAATCACAAATCTAAAAAGTAAGATCAAAGAGAATAATTTCAACTAATGAAATAATCAAAACATGTATACTAATTGAATGAATCTCTACATGCTACATCCCTAACCCTAACTAAGGTTTCTAGTTGCTAAAAATAAAAAAAATGCACGTAAATAAATCTCATTATGGATGAAAAGAGTGGAAGAAAGAGTTGAGAGAAATTGTCACTAACTTCTTCAATCCTTATTGTATGTCCTAGAAAAATCTCAGAATTTAAGAAAATCTAATAAGTTTGGTTATATATATCTAATAGAAGTAAAATAGAAATCTATTAGAATTATAGTAAAGTCCCTTATATTAATTTTACTTAGATTAATTCTATTACAAGTATCTATAAATAATAGTTCTATATGAATTAAACTTGAAACATCCCATAATCACGTGAATCATTTTCAAGAACTAAAGCCTTTTTCGCATCCAAATATGACTTTGTTCTTGTTCTACTTCTCTTACTCTTTGTTGGCCATTATATAACAGGCTCTTGACATGCTTCATAACTGATACCAATTTTGCATTGTTTTTCTTTATATATATAAGATGAGTATAATACTGATTATGCTTTATATTTGGTGTTGGTATGGCACCGTATCTGAGCTCCTAAAACCTTTACAAAAGATAAACTCTTTTTATCCTTCTATGTCTAGTGCTTGTTATATAATGCTCCCTTCAACTTCTCCATTTTTTCCCCTCTTATCAAGATCAAATATTATGAATTGACAACTCCTCACAAAATGCCACTCATTCTACTAACTCCTATTTTCCTTAATACTTTTCAATCACAAAGATCCATTCAAACCAAATTTCAAAACTTTACTTTTCCTTTTTTCTTAATATTAGCATAAGATTGCCCCTTTTTTCTTACTACTTTTATACACTTTACCACTCCCCTAACACTTATTTCCTTGTATCCTATTCCTAGAAGTCAAATCACAAGCAAAGCTGTACTAATTATAAGTTATTGAGTAAATACTTGTTTTTCTTTTAAGCTTAAGGATTTTTTAAGAAAGGGTACCAAAAAAAAGGCTGAAAAGATATGTAATAAGCTCAAATAGTCTCATTAATGGATAATTATATAGAAAGGTAGACAATTTCTTTGTGTAAACTTAAATTCGAAATTCCTTAGTCATCTTCATACTTGCATAATTTTTAATGTAATCTAAAAATATGAAATTTAAGTCCTAGAAACTCAAAATCAAAGAATGTATCCCTATAAGAAGCAAAGAATATGTTGCATGAAAGCCTAAATCCTCACTGCATCACATAAGACTTGTCAAATCAAATTATTACGGCTTAATAAATTTGGTTCCCTAACATTCACAAAGTCAAGATTTATATAACATATACTTAATCATATTATGCGTCCAAATTTAACAATCAATATAACTTATGCTATTAAATCCAAACCTACTAATGAAAACCAAAAAAGCTATAAACAAACTAAAACTAAAAAAATGAAAACCAGAAAACAAGAAATTGTGAAAGTGTGTGAAAATTTTGCAAAAGTTTAATACAATTATAAATGATCAAAACTAGACCCTCGCACTTGGAAAAATATTATCCTCAATGTCATTCATGAAGAATAAAAAAGGAAAAATAATAAGAAAAGCTTTCTAATCACTCAAATTATTGTAATGGAACTTTCCTGTCATAATTGAAACAATAATAGTTATCATTTGCACAAATTTGAAAATAACACTATAGAGGCTCATAATTAAACTAAACCAAAATTGCATTTAATTTTCAATATTCACAAGTTAACAGAAATAAAAATAAACATAAAAGTTAGTTAAAAAATAAAAATAAAAATAACTTAAAAATACTAATCCTAGATATGTATGAATGGCAAGCCTAAAGTCACTGTGGTGGTAGAAGTAGCGATATTTGTTATTGATAAGCCTGTATAGTACTAAGTTTGGTGTTTATCATCATTATCTGTACTTGAAGTCTCAATGGATCACGCCAGTTGTTATATTAAAATTCTTTGAGACCTATCAGCAGTCCATATATGCTGTCTTTAACCCTTAACTTCTTTGTGATCGTCAATCCTCCTGGCCTCTTACCTCGAGTTATTTTGATCAATTCACCTATTATTAGCCTAAGTATACCTAAAAAAGCTCTTCAAATCATCATGTATATAGTTGGCATCTTCATTCTCCATAACCACAAACTGGAGATATCCACCCTTACTTTACTAGTAGTTGACTAATAAGCACAAAAAATATGAAGTTCTTATTTGGCAACATATGTTGGACAATGCTATTGATCTATTGTAGTAAGATCGATGACAATTGAAATGGTGGAGTATTCCTCAAACCATTAAAAAGGAGGTCAATAAGGTGGATGTCAGTAATGTGAATTTAGTTCAACCCGCGGTATTGAGGATGGACATTATAGCTTAATATGTAAGCCACTACCTAAGGTTAGATGGTATGTACTTGCAAAAAAAGTGCATCCATCTTGTATATTATGTAATTCATAATGTGAAGCTATGTAGCACCTCCCTCTTCTCCTACTTACAATGCCATAATGGCATTTCCACTATAGAAACTCAAATGCCTCCTTTTTAATGGCAACTTAAGGTACTACTTTATAGTCTAATCTGAAATAATAAATATAGTGCCATAGATGTAACTTTGCTTTGATTTTTTATTCAAGAGCACATTTTTATCATATGCATTAATATGAAAATGATTAGGCATTCTTTGTTTTCCAAGCAACATTAGCTAAATAACCTACCCATTCTTGTGAATTCCCCATTGTTAACCCCTTTTGAGCTTGGTTAGCTTTCTTTTTATACAAACCACATTATATGCTATTAAACTTAACCAAATGTCCTATCCAAGCCATAAAGCTAATGGAGCATTTATTGATTGTTGGGCCCCGAATTTTTTTTATTTACTTTTATTTATTCTTTATTTTGCTTTAATTGTTTTATTATTTTTAGAGTTGAGTCATTAATTTTAGTAAGTATGAATGGGGTGTTGAAAGTTGAAATTAAATGTTAGAATTAAGTTAGCTTAAGGAGTTAAGTAGCTTAAAGGAGTTGGTATATGAATTAAATGAAAGAAGGGAAAAATTGGGAGAACAAGACTAAGGAGGGGCATAATTGGAAGAAAAGGAGTTAAAATTTTGTTTTGAATTAGAAGAAGGAGAAGTGTCGTAGGAACTAAAACGAAAGAAGGAGAAATGTGAAAAAGAAGAAGAGAGGAAGAAAGAATCGTAGGAAACTTGAAAGGAAGAAGAAAGAAGAAAAAGAAGAGGAAATCCACTTGTTGGAGGTAAGTTTTCATCTTTCTTATGCTAGGTTTAAAAAGGGGATTAAATAGAGGTTAGGGTTTGTGTTGGAAATGAAGGAAGAAAGAAGAGAAAGATGAAACCAAATTGATTTTGGGATTTCTAAGTTAGGGTTTTGGTTTTTCTAGCCTAGATGGGCTATGGGTAGGTTAGGTTTAAATTCAATTTTAGCATTGCTTTGATTTTTGAATTTTATGAACTTTCTTTTGAATGTATGGATTAAATAGAAATTGGTTTAATTGAAGGGAATCAAGAAAACCTTACTCAAGAGAGAGAGGAAGGGCAATCTTGAACTTGGATTTTCAACAAATTAGGTGGGTAATATGTTTATGGTTATTATGTCATAGGCAAATGCCCTATTTGTGTGTGTGATTGCTTTAATTTTTGTAAATGTTGAATTGTGGTGAGTACTTGAAAATGCATGATGAAATATGATATGTTTTCTTTGAAATGAATGAAAAGTATGAAGATATGAGAATTTGATGAAATGAAAGAAGCATAAGAATGCAAATTTGCGATTGACTAATTTGAGCATAGATTTATTTGTGATTGGGCAAGAGAGAAACCCGTTTCGTTAGTCACATGCACGTCGACCATTAGCCTTTTCCCGGCTGCCCGCTTGAGGCCACGAGATCCTGAGAAATCGGACTTGTTTTGTTCACGGTGTAAACCGTTTTGTTCCACGAAACTCTCGAGCCATTTGTGTGCATTTCATCATTAGTTTGTGAGTATGATGCATAATAAAGTGTTGTGATTGATAGAAGATTTCATGATATGCTTTATGTGATAAATTTTGGTTAATTATGAATTATGTGATGAATTTGCGAATGAATTGGATTGCTTGATACATGTATATATATGCTTGATTGTGTGGCTCATTACCAATGGCTATAAACATATTAGCCACTGAGCCGTTGATTGAGCCCAAGTTTATCATATAAATTGGCTACACTTTCATGGCTGTTAATGTACTTTTTGACTCTTAATTCGTGATTTTGTGCTTAAATTAGTCCCTTGTGTTGAGCTTAAGTTTTACGCAATTTGTTAGTAAAATTGTACAAATTGACATTAATTGCATTATAATTTTATAAGGACAATTGATACTGCAAATTGTTATTTTATATTGTAGGAGAAAAAGGAGTCAAAAGGATCAGAAAGTCAACAATCACCTCGCCGCGGCGATGCGCATGAAGAAGATCGTACATCGCGACGACTGATCGACACGTCGGGACGAACATGAACTTCCATTCGTTGCGACGAGTTAATTTACGAATTAATTTACTCGTCGCGACGAACGATACATTCAAGACGTCGCGACGAATATTTAATTAATTTGTTAATTCGTCGCGACGTGCGAGCGGATCCCCGGACTTTAAATGGATAAATCTCTCGCTGTAGCAACCCAGCCCATGACCCATCCTTATATATATTGCCGAATTAGGTTATCGGGAGGAGGGGGACAGACTGGAACGAATGACCGCCGTTAGAGAGAAGATCAGAGGGACGAGCGTAGAGAGAAGAGAGAAGAGGAGAGTAGATCGTCACCCAGGGTTCCCTTCGGGGTTCCCTGGGAT
>JAOQMR010000211.1:19579372-19596411 GCA_027563865.1 Erythroxylum pelleterianum | reverse complement strand
GATAAGTATAAAATTTGTTCTGACATGCGTTATGTCTGATTAAATGTTAAATAATCTCTGTTATATGATTTTGTATGATATAATTTTACTTCATGTTTTAGATTAGTTATTACTCACTAAGCTATATGCTTACCACGGTGGATTTGCCTCGTGTAGGTTCAGAGCAAAGAGATTAAAGACTGGGACAAGTCAACTGCATTGGCCAAAGGAGTCTGTGTTTATACTGTTTGATAATGTATTTTGTTTCATTTGTTTGGGCTTGTAAATATTCTTTGGATTTTTGTTCTGAGATTACAATATGTAATATATGTGTGTGTGTTAATAAGATAAATGTCAGTGTGATGTTTGGTTTTGTTTGTTCTATCTTGGGTGACATTCATGTATCCTCCCAGGGGATATTTGGGTGTTACAAAACACCTACTCCATTTAGTAACCTTTAGATAGTATTTTTCATTCTCATGTAATAAACTAATTTCAAATGATCAAAGTTAAATTCATTAGCATTGCAATCACTCTTAATATTTCTTCCCTTTGTATATAAGGTCACTTGTTTTTATTTCTTATAACACTCACTCCTCTTCTTTTGAAACTTTTTTTCTCCATTTTTTCTATTTGAACCCTATCTTTTAAAACTCTTGGTCTCACTTTTTTCTTTTCTTGACTTTTAGACTCTCCCACTTTCCCCACTTCATTATCTCTTTTTAATCTCAATTAGTCTTTATAAACCTATTTGGTGTTATAAATACAAGAGTAGTTGACTTATTATCCTTTACAAAGGTATACCTATTCTTGAATCTATCATAGATAAATTTATTATCATATTGCCTTACTCTTTCCAATAGAACTTGATTAGCATGCATTGCTAATACAATACAAAGTACCTTATATTTATATTACTAAATAGAAAAAGAAACAAGCATCTAATTGTTTAACTTAATCTCCTAAAACTTATTCAACCATTGAAGTATGTATGAATACAAATGCTTCAAAAAGAAAAACATACATTTTTTTATAGAATAACACTACCAATGTTTGTACTACTTCCTCGATCAATAATTATACTATATACCTTATTTTAAATTTTACAGATAGTATGATATATGTTCTTTTCATTACTCTATATCATCTTTATTGATTTGAGTACGCTTCTAGTCACAAATTTCTCACCATCAACATGATAATCAATATTGTCATCATTAGAGTTATTAACTTTCTCTTGTAGTGTGGATTATGCTTAGCTTATATCTTCACTTTAAGAACTTTAGGGTTTTGTACCATTTGTAACTAGACAATTTGATTATATCGTCTCTCTAAGATGTCTCTCACATCATTATAAGTTGCCTTGATCTTCTTAAATTATTATTTCATTGCCTAATAAAGAAAGACCACATTTTCCTTCTCTTCCTTAGGTGTTAAACCATATTTAGAAGGCATACTTATAAGCTTCCTAAAGAAACACTAATTTATACACATTTTTTCTTAACTTATTTTACTTTACTGTTTCCTTTATATATATATACATATATATACATACATACATATATGTATGTATGTATATATATATATGTATGTATGTATGTATGTATGTATGTATGTATGTGTGTGTGTATGTATGTATGTATGTATGTATGTATGTATATGTAAAGAAAAATAAATAATAAGATGATTGAAACAACTTTGATGACATCCTAGAAACAAGAAGACTCAACTAAGAATAGAAAAAGAAAAAGAAAGACTTAAGAATGAATACTAGAAGAAGATACCCTAACTAGGAATATTAAAAATGAAAAAAAGAAATCAAAATGGATAAACATTTAATTTGAAGCGTAGCACTAATACCAACTTTTGAATATAAAGAACCAAGAACCAAACATACATACAACTTAATATATGTAAAATTTATACTTTAATATTAATTTGATAAATAATATTTGGTAAAAATTATCACTAATTAACATAAACAATTATAATGATAGGATCAAATACAAGAAAGTCTTAAACTATAGTCTCAGAACTCTGAAATTGTTAATGAAAGTCAGACATATCTTGATGTAATTGGTGGTAGGTGGAAGATTTTTGACTTGGGTTCTTTTGCAAACACGTTATTCGCAATCTTCCATATTTAATACAGCTGGATCTAGCAGGCGGTTTGCATCCAATAAGAGAGTCGTTTAGCTTGAGAGCATAAAGGAGATGCTGACAACTCAGTTGCGACAATCTGTGGAGTACATAGTCCAGTTCGGTAATGAGATGGGTGAGTTAAAGGAGAGGGGTAGCACCTCATCGCAACAGTCTGATCATCCGCCTTCACCAACTGCATAACTTAGATTTATAATATTTCGGTACTTAAATAGATTCTATTTGATGTTTTGCTACTCTTATGTTTTTTTTTATGAATTCATAATTTACAGTTATTTTCAAGATATTTATTGTTGTACATTATAATTTTTATATTATATTACTAATCAAGATAATTTTTACATTATATTATCAATCAAGATTATATTATTTAGAGAAATTAAATACAGAAAAAAAACAATAGATTATCAACAGAAAATTCTGGTGGAAAGTGAGAAATGATAGCTAAAATTACTATGGTAAATTTCCCAATGGAATTATAGTATTTTGTAGGTAAACTACCAACGGGATGTTATATTCTATAGGTAAATTTAGAAACGGATATTGTTTATCTGTAATTATCTATCACTAAAATTACCTACGGATATTGTAATCTTGTCGAGAAATTTAGTAATGGATATTGTAATTTCATCGAGAAATTTAGCGATAAATATTTTAATTCTGCCCGTAATTTTAACAACAGAAATTGTAATTCTATCGGTAAATTTACCTACAAAAATTGTTATATTGCGGGAAAT
Organism: Erythroxylum pelleterianum; assembly: GCA_027563865.1. Classification (NCBI taxonomy): domain Eukaryota; kingdom Viridiplantae; phylum Streptophyta; class Magnoliopsida; order Malpighiales; family Erythroxylaceae; genus Erythroxylum; species Erythroxylum pelleterianum. Next base: position 19,593,535 of record JAOQMR010000211.1, on the reverse strand, counting down.
TTAGTGACGGAATTATAATTCCGTTGAAAAATTTTACCTACAGCCGTTTCTCCTACGATCCTTTCCCTCGGTAATTTCCGTAACTAAATTTATTTGCCTACGAAAAATCAATATTTTCTGTTGGTAATTTTCGACTTTAAAACTAATTTTTCATATAGTCTCCCTAGTTCAGTATGTAAAGACTTGTCCCAAAAAAGAACATTAATGACATGCACACTTTTTTAACAGTCCATTTTCTCTTGAGAAAAATGACTGATGACCCACACATTACAACAAAATTACTAATACACCCTTTACCTCGTACATTTGGTTTTAAGATGGCATGTACCTCTGCTTCTTCTGGAAGCAGAAGTTACGATTGGTTCATGACATTTATGAATTTCGAACTACTACACGTGTAAATGTTTACCGAGAAGCAGAGTTTATTTCTTCGAGTAAACAAGTTCACAATCCACTAATCACATTTTCTATGCAGAGTACACAATGTCACCAATATTCATATACAGAGACGAAGCTGTGAAACATTAGTGAAGTGTTTACTGTGAATAACAAAGGTGGTTGGTTATACGTTCCTGTCCAGACCAGTTGCAAGGGTACAAGCAATGGCCACCTAAGCATCCATTGGAAAGGCAGTAAATAGAACCAGTTTTGGTTAATGTTATTTGTTTATTGATAAGAAATACCATCACATGTCGTTCCAACCACGAGCCTGGCACTCGGATATCCAGAGGTCTATATGTTGTATCATCTGCTGCCTTACTTTCTTCACTGCTTCAGGAGAAGTGCAGTTCTGGGCATTGCCTGAGACAAAAAACCATGATGTTTTAAAGAAAGTTCCAAATTCTGAACAGAATTAGAATCACCAACTTCGTGAAGTCATGTGACGATAAAAAGATTCTAGCAGCCACAACAGTCTCAAGTAATTCAAAGTTTTGACATTGAAGGAAACCGATCCCCAAATACCAAACCTTTATGCTTGTGTAATATGAAAAAAGACTGTATACCTTCAAGGTTTAAAGGAGACTGAGGACATCCTCGCAGATCAGTTCCATGACCACAATTATGACAGGAGATTAGGTAGGAAGGCACTGGAAAGTTTTAAAGACAGTCAGTTGAATAGAGAAAGTTGGGATTGGAAATGTTGGAATGTAATTGTTCTTTTGTCGTGTATTTCTTTTATCTTGGTTTATTAAGGAATTGAAACTTACTATCGGGGGTTGAAATCTGTTTTGACGCATGACGCCAGGGATCTTGAGAGCCATTTGTGAATACAATTTTTGAACCTGCAAGGTACCAGGGCTATTAACAAGTATTTAATTGTGATTTCATAAAGATCAGCAATACCAAGGATGCCAAACATAACTGCAGTCATTGAAATCATATATGCTTAACAAATCAAAATGACCAAGTGATTTGCTCATGTTTCGCACAGAAATCCTATGTTATAGTTAATTCTTCCTTCTTCTGACGCATTGATGAAGTTTATATTCAGCATAATGAAAGGCATTTCTCGAAACCTTTCTTGGAAACTCCACCCCCATGACATGACATAAGCTAATCCAAAAGTGGCAATGGCCAATTTACATGTTTGTGCAACATATGCATGCACGCATGTACGCACAGGAATTGCAGTAAAACTAAACGGAACAAGTTAGCATGGTAAAACGGAAGATGTTTTTTTGAACTACTATTTTTGAACATAATTGGTTTGTATATATTCAGTAAAGAAGAAAATTGTGCAGACCAGCAATTTTTGTGCCCCCATAGTATATATTTGTTGCATCAACTTCAGGATAGATGTCCCCTCCAAAAACGTTCTTACAGAGGTCCAAATGGTATCTGCAAAACAAGAGCAACAACTTTCAACTGGGCAAAGCAGAAAAGAACAAAAGAATACAGAGAGGACGGACAACTTCAACATAGAAGCATACAGAACTTGTTAAAGGGTGCTACATAACAGAACAAAAGGCATGCCTTGCGTCGACTTTTGAAGAGCGAATACTATCATTGGACGGTGCAACTTGGAAATATGCAACTTCAGTACAAACTTGGAACCACCATAATCGGTCAGAAGAATCTTCGGTGAGAGCAGTTTCCTTCAGATGTTTTTGGTTATATGTTTGAACGCTGACACCAAAACTTCCAAGATAATACTCCTTAACATATTTAGCATATGCATCCTGAATTTATAATTGTGTTTATTTAAACAAATTAAACAAGAAAAGGAATGGGATATCATAAATTAAAAAAGCAAAAAGTCTCATCATCATGCTCCAAAGATAATTTATCCATGAAAACATTTCTGAAAGCTAATTTTTCCAGAGATTTAAAAGCCAATATTCCTATTTCTGGCAACAAAATCATGAAGTAATGTGAAGATAGAAATTAGGTAAGTATCAGGGTTAATAAACCTTTAGAGCATACATAAAGAATGATTACAAGCAGTATAACTAAAATTAATAGATAATCACCCAACCCACTGCAATGGCAACAAACTGAAGAATCAGATATCATGTATTATCACTTAGACAAGGATAGGACATGCAAAATACCCAAATCTGGCAGGAATTTCAGCACAATGCATGACAATTGGAGCATGTCAGTCAAATAATAGTACTACAGTCTTTCTTACTCAGATTTCCAACAACAACCAACATCCAACATCCAAGGAAACTAGAGACCACAAGGAGAGATGACAGCTGGTAAAGTTTCTCTGAAGTAATCCAATAATGAAAGGAGGAACAGAAAGTCGAGCTTACCACCAAATCTTCTCCAGCTTTATTTGCTTTAACAAGAGGGGTGCACAGTACATCGGGATTGCCATATTGAAACTGCAAAATTGCATAAAGTTCATTAAATCCAACCTTCTAGTTGATCGGTGACAGAAAGAAATCACACATACTGCTATAACTGCTGCATCTGCTAGAAAGTAGAGAAAATCTCCATCGATCTCAAGCTGCAAACACAGGTAAGAAGTCCAGATCCAAAACCAAGTTAAATAAAGATCATTTGTTCCAGTTCAAAAAATACAAAATTACGGGATAGTAAAACTTAACCTCATCTGCACCAAATAACATCTTTACTGCTATCTTATTTGATTCAAGACGTTCTTCAACAAGACGAGTAGTTTCTTGTAGAGCAGCTTTACATTCAGCACCAGCTGACTCACCAATCTGCAAGTGGAAGTATGGAAATGGTCTTACAAGAGGAAATAAAAACAAAAGTTTTAAGGGACAGAAGCACAAATTGCAGATAATCAAACTCAAAGGAACAAGCATGAACAGGATCATGAACTGTATATTTATTCTAAGTTCTTTACCTGCCTATCAAATTCCGTGAAGTTGTAAACAGAAAGAACAACGGCAGAACTTGCAAGGCTTCCACATGTTAAATGTGGGAATTTAAGTCGGAACCATGCACTGAGGGCACCAGGGTATGAGACACCAAAGAAGAACCAGGGATTTTCAACAGTTGTTCTGTTGAACTTGTGGTTCAGAGCGTCCTATAAAAAGAACAATATCAGCCAAAATGAGGTATTAGGCAAGTGGTAGTTATTGCTATGTTTATCAAGATAGGATCATCGACTTTAGTATACTGTAACAAATAGAGGAAAAATCAAACTTCAAACTTGTTTGCCAAGCATAGATTTCTACTTTAAAGCTTAAACCATTTTCTTCAGATACAATTCTCAAAGTCCAAAATCTTTTGTTCTCGTTTCACCTTTTGCATCCAAGAGAACCAGGAAAAGGTAGGATCGAAACTCAGGCTTCAAATATACCTCAAAAAAATCAAGGTAAATATTATGTCGATCAAGTTAAACACACAAAATCTATCTGGAAAACAAAGAATTGTTCTTTGATATCACATAACTACTTGCCTGATAATATTGGCGGAAAACAGCCAAGTCAAAGAGCGCCTGCTTGGATGAAAGGTACCTCAAATTCTCGGTGACTAATGAATCAAAAGGTGAACTCTTTCCGTAGTAACGATGCTCAAGTGATACCACAGCTGCTCCAAACTTTTTCGCCAAAACCTGTTCAACCCAACAGAATTTTATAAAAAAAAATCAAACTTTCCATCTCCTGATAAGCAGATCCGAAAAGCAATAGCAGGGTACTATGATCCAGACAAAAAATGCGACAACAACCTTTAAATCGAATTCAGAAATGGCAAAGGAATACATCAGCCATTCAGACCCAGACGAACACTTACACTGATATAGTCATTGGCTATGCCGTTGCAAGAAGATTCGCCACAAATTTGCAGAAAAATAGGTCCATCAGGAGCTCTGAAGTAGTCAAGATACTCGTAGTACCGTTGCCTGAACTGTCGATGATCCTGCAAACACCATACTTCAATTACCCATATTCCCAAACTTAAACAGAATCGCTAGAAAATCCCATTACGGAGGGAAAGTGAGTAAAAGAAGCTACATATGGAGAGTAGTGATCGAGAGTTTGGTTGAACCAGAGCTCGTCTGTGGTCAAGTACTTATCGCTTCCCGACAACCGCTGAAGCACCGTGCGAGGGGTCGCAAAGCTATGAGACACCGTCGAGAGCAGGGACAAAGACACCGTCAGGAGTATCCAATCGACAACTGACCTCATGTTTACCCACTGGCCGGTGTTTTCTTGTTCTTTGAGGATGTCGTGCGAGTCGGTCTAAATGCTCTTTTCCTCTGGGCAATGACGAGTTACTTGATTCTTGCTCGAAATCCCTCCATTTCAGTTAATTACTCAGAAACCATAAGATGAGAAATGGCATTAAAATGGTTTTACAATATTAAAATGGTATTCATTTTATAAAATATTAAAAAAATATTAATTTTAGATAATATTTAAATAATTTATTTTTATTATCATAATATATTAAAAATTAATTTCAACTAAAAAATTATAATTTATTATATTATTTAATATTTTTGAGTTTATACCTTTATTTTCATGTTTAATTTTGAGGGTCTTTATTTTTTTTAAGAAAAGAGAGTTTTTATTATGATTTTAAAGGAGGAGATAAAGTTATGGCTAAAATATTTTTTATTTGTTTTTTAAGACTTTATATCTTGATTTTAATATATATAATAAACTCAATTAATTAACAACGTTTACCATATATTAGCTTTAACTTATATTAATAAGTTAAATTCTTACATATTGTGTGGTCCTTTTTATATTATAAATTAACATTTTTTAAGTTAAGATATATAAATAATTGACTATATTCTTTTTAGAAATTTAATTATTTTATTTTTAATTTAATTATTTGAATCTTATTTCTATTGTTTATTAATTTAATATATTCTATTTGTTGAATTAAATTCATATTTAAATTAACTAAAATGTAAAGTATAATATAATATAGTTTAATTTTTAAATATATATTTGTTGAATTGTGAATGAACTTTATAAATTCTTAAATTTAACAATTTTTTATTAATAAATTTTATATGACTACAAAACTACTAATTTATAGAACTTTTGTATGTCTATTGGAAAAAATCACTGGACATATAATCTTAAAGTACTCATTAGATAACTTGTTTTCCATTTTCTAGATTACTTTTTACTTGCAAAATAAAGTATATTTCCACTGCCCAAGACCAATGACCATGACCCTTCAATTGCCGCAACTTCAGCTATTTCTGTTACTTTTCTTGCAACACATGCTACTTTGCCTGCCAACTTCCACATGAAAACAACAGGATGGACACATGTTTAACGCGACAGAAGGAAAAAAGCATCTTGACAGCTCTTAAAGATTTCATTTTTTTGGATCCTAAACTTGATGAGACTCTGAAAGAAAAAGTGAAAATCCGCTTTCAGGGATGATATTTCATATCCAAAACCAGAAGCAGTATCTTAAAATACAAGACTTCTCCAAAATGTCTTACATTGCCATTCTGGCCATTGCATATATTGTCTCAAGAACAGAAGTCTGCAGCTCACAGCGATGATTATATCTTTTGGCTTTAGGATAGAAAATTTTGGTCTTGTCCAAGGTCCTTGGAAACTAAGATACATTACATGAACATATTCCCCAAAATCTAACAAGAATATCACATATTACAAAACAAATTCAGGGTCAAGTCGACTTCTGGCACACCACCTATTATTTAATGGAAGCATAAAGAACGCACTTCCTTTCAAGCATAGAATGTCGAACCGCACTATCAGTTTGGTGATGGAAGATTAACAAAACGATCATTGCTCCTGCAGACGAGGCAGAAAGAGTTGTCAGAATAGTTCCAACGTTAATTGGTTCAGCTGAATCAGAACTAGAATGAAAGGAAACATACTGTGGACAGCGGACAAGATTGCTAGCATCATAGTTTTATCACAGATAATGCCACTAGCTCCTAAGCCCCACTAGAAGCTGTCCTATGAAACTTCTGTGATTATTTCTGTTGCTGGTTTATAATTGACAATGATTTCCTAGTTGCAACTTTGAGAAAAGTGTAATTGATGTATAGAAGTGAGAAGCCTCCACTAATTCAGGTAATTCAGATTCTCAAAAAAACGTGTTTTTTGCATAAAGATTACTAGATGTTGGTTGGCTTATTCTTTATTTCTGGCACTTGTATCTGTTATGGAACAAAGCTAGAAAGATAGTAATTCCAACATTTAATAGATGAAACCGAAGTTTGCTTCTCCTAAATTTGGCCATAACTTGCCAAAATAATCTTAACCTTCCAAGATCAGATAACGTCCATGAGAAAGGTTAATTCTCAGGATCAGATAACTCCATGAGAAAGGTTAATTCTGAGCTTCAGTACCCAAATACATGATGCTAATTCCAGTAAAACTAAGGCCCTACAGAACAGAATGTCATTCCAGTTTCTTTGATTATTTCAATCATTCCTCGGATTTTCATTTTCTAACGAATTGGGTCTCTTCGAGTTTCGTAGATTGTCAAGAAAATGTCTCACATTCATATTTTTTTTAATGCATTCTTACAGCTACCACAGTTTTTCCAAGTTTTTTCAAGATCAGATCTTTAGAATTATTTCACGGATTTTTTCAAGTGAAAACTTTGGAAGACACGATTTCTCTTCATTCTTTCACCAGCAAGTTTCTGATTGTTGAAGTGAAAAAAGAAAGCATTTTAGCTCCTATCGTCCACATTAGATACATTCCCTTCTTGGAAATGCAAAAAGTCACCTGGGAAGATAAGAGGTAATTGAAACATAAAACTTTCAGGCTCCAGTTGAACGGAGGATCCATAGACTGACCTGACTGTGTTAAGCTTGTTCATGTATTCGATGAGGCTTCATATTCAAATCAATCATTTTGTTATCCATCTTCGCAAGCCCATCAGAATTTTCATCAGACATTGGAACAGGAGAGAGTCGATGATTTTGTTGATTCTCCCCTGTTGTGAGCTTAGGTGAGACATTTTGTCCTTTCATGGCTTCAACTGGGTCCTCAAGTTTATCTCCTGGAAACTACATAACAAAAGTAAATTCAGCACATCTCTGCATAAATGAAGGAAATATTAAGAGGAAATTCTGTCAAGGAAAGGATTTACATACCTCAACTCTCTGTCTTAGCAGTAGATATCTCCCATGTGTTCTTTTACCACCTACATGAACAATCATGTCACACTGCAAACAAAGGGAAGTCCCATCTATCTCGCAGTAAAAGAAAGCTGCAAAATATTTTCAGGCAGAGAGCGTAAGTTTGAGACCATCTTTGCAAGAGCACTAAAGGATAGATACAGCACAAAAAGAGAGTTATGAGTACTGTACTACTATATAGCAATGAAGACTGATATACCAGGTGCATTTTCACATATGTCACAGCGAGGAACATCACTAGGATTTGCCAAACCGACTCGCACATGGCGGCTAGCAAGTTTATTACACATGTGGACCTGCCAACGCAATTTGTAACTCAAAGCCATGAGAAAAGATGTTGGCCCATATAATCTAGACCAACATCAGGATTTCGAAGAGTCATCTTTGAACTTTCAAACCATCAAAAAGTTTCAATCTTCAAAAACAAATCACTGTTATTCTAAAAATCGTGCGATAAACTTGATTAAAAGTGGCAATATGCTATTTAAGAGTGACACTATAAGGCAGACCATTAAAGTTTAATCCTTTCGATACAGAACAAACTCAAACGCACAAGTAATTTAACTGTAGAATGCAAAAGAGCAAAAGGCATACCTTGTCGTCACAGGCACGGCAAAGAGCGGCCTCGTCAGCGGCGCAGAAAACAACGGCAGCGGCACTCTCACAGGCGTCACAAAGGGTACGCATAATTCAGTCCCACTATCATTTCTACAATCACCCGACGAAAAGATTCATGCACTGTCCACACGAAAGGCAGACAGAAACTTCGTTAAATTAAGAGATGCAACAAACACCACCAGTCCCAACAAGAAACAATTCTGAGAACCTAACGTGTCAATGATTGGATAGGTGATCGTTATAGTCTCCCTCTTAAGGTTGTCTTTGTTCGTGTTATCTAGGGAGATGTTGGTGGTGGGTGGTGACTTGATTGATAGTGACGAAGAGTCTATAGGCGTCTGGAGAGGAGATAAAGTGGTGGTCCCACAACAGCAAGCAGATTCCAGAAGGGACAATACACGGCACATGTGGATTTAAGAAGCTCTCACGAGACATATAGACGTATAGTTAATGAAGGAGGTTGCTTTGGGTTCAGGGTCTGAGGCAACGTCGGCCACAAGTTCAAGATGCTACGAGAGAGGGTTAGTGATAGTGGCTCTTCGATGATTCTTGCCCATCAGTTTGATATCTGACCTGGGGTCCACCTCATTTACGGTCTCCATTGTTGCTTTTTGTACGCTAAAACCGTAAAACCTCGTTTTAGGTTTATGGCTGTTCCTTTGGCGTGTGGGATTTGGACTATGTTTGCATAATCCCGATTGGGACATAAAGTTCAGGCTCTATGGACCTGCCTGGGCGCTGTACATGCCATAAAAGACTGAGATTACTAAATTGGCCCACAGTGGAGGGCTGTGGGCCAAATCTTAGGATCTGAATCCGAATTATAGAAGGAAGGTATTCGGCCTTCATAATGCTGTAACAACAACCAAACCAGAGACAGAGAGTGTATCATATTTCCACTTAATAAAATTTAGAAGCCACATCTTGGCTTACATGCATCATTGACGAATACAGTACAATCTCCTCATACTATCTTATTTGACAGGATATCATAGACAACGCCAACCAACCAGTCGATGACCCCAAGAAAGGACCTGTATTAGACAGTATGTCACTTTCTTGACAGTTATGAACAAAACCAACTATAATTTGGTCAGAATGAAATATTGAGGATGTCCATGCTCAAACTCTCCATCAGTACATTTTCCATGAATCCACATTTAGTCGCTGCAGCGGTTTTGAAAGCTGCCGATCTTGGCTTGAAAGAACAGGATGAGATTGGAAGGATCGGTATGTCACCACAGTTGCATATTTCGATCATGTAGCCATCTGGGTCATGAAAAAATACCTGGTCCACCTTTACCCCATCTTCCTCCACCAAAGCTGTCACGTACCTCATTCCCATTTGTTGCAGTCTCCTCTTCACAAGGCCAACGTCTGTGCACTGCAAATTCCGTTCCTTTTTTGTTATGAAAAACAGTACACAGCTTCTGCTACTATTCATACTGCTTGAATAAATCACATAAGAAGTTGGAATTAGTCAACATTACTTGGAAGGACATATGGTTGTCCTTGGGGTTGATTGGACGAGGTTCCATGATCTTGACAAAATCTTCAAGTGATGGGTTTTCGATCAAGTGTATGCCAATTCCATAGCTATATAACCTGCAGACGATTTAGTCAAATATTGTGAAAAAGTTGGAAGCTTGATTATGGGCTATGTACAAAAGGAAATAGAATAAAGTGTTAGAACTAACCAAGCTCCGTTAAAATTGAAAGAAGAGGGGCGTTTGATGAGAACAAAACCCAGAACATTCTCATAAAACCTGACAGAATCCCATACTGATCTGCAAAGCAAAGAGACATGATTCAATGAGAGAAGTGGAAGTGCCTCGCAGCTGCTTGCTTCCTCAATCTCCATGTTTTCTCACTTCTTTTGGACTGTTCACTTACTTCACTACTTACCCTCTGGGTTTCTCTTTGAAACTAATTAAGAGCCTTTTATAAGCTTATAGGTTGTGGAAAATTTTCCTTTCTTCACTTCTCATCTCTTCATGTTTTCCGTCCTGGATGGTGAGGAACTTTCCTGGAAGATTCTGCTAGTCCAAACGGACAGAGTTATGCTTTAGAAGAGATAACATATCCTCTTTCCTATAAAAAAAACGGAGCATCAAGTGCACGCTAAGTAAATTCTAAAAATACATTTAGATGGGCTAGTTGGTAAATTATCGACTCAAAATGAAACCATAGGTTCAATCCAAGTGGCCGATAAGGGCAATGTGCAGCCACCATAATTGACATGAAGTGTATGGATAATTTTCTAAAATATTTCTTTCTAAAGATTTAATTGAAATTTTAATTAATAATAATTAACATGAAGTGTATGGATAATCTCCTAAAATACTTCTTTCTAAAGATTTAAGTGAAATTTTAATTAATAATTTTGGTGAGAATAAAATATGTTAGTGCCAGTTTTTTTAGTTATATTGGTAAGTTATTTTATAAAAAATTGAAACATACATATAACTGAAAGATAAAGTGAACAAAGGAGGGGATTAAATCAATTAAAAAATCAAAGAGTAGAAGAAATGATCAAAGTGGAGTATATATATAATTCAAGATAATTTTATAGCAATACAACTAGGAAAAAATAAATAAAGAAGTCAATTAATCAATTAAAAAATCAAAGAATAGAAGAAATAATCAAAGTGGAACACATATATAATTAAAGAGAATTTTAAAGTAATACAACTCATGCAACACAAGAATATGGAATATTAAATTCATTTCGAGTGTTCCAAATAAATAAAAAATTCATATAAGCATTATCATGGTCATCTTAATGTTTTAATTGCTCAAAGATGAATCTTGCATGTTGATTGTGTATATTATACATACATACATACATACATACATACATACATACATACATACATACACACACATTCATAATTAAGAATTTTTTTAGTTTTAAAAATACTTTTGAACTTATAATAATATTTGGGGTTGAATAATTAAAAGTTAAATAACTTAGTATGTGACTTGACACCATATATACATTGGATTGATCACTAATCGCACATTGTACATCGATTACATTATAGGTTAATTACAAAAAAAAAACCTAAATTTTTCTTAATTTTTTAATTATAGCATGAATTTTAAAAAGTAACAATAAAACGACTAAATTTTCAATTTTTTAATTCTAGCCCGATGTTAATTTCAACATTATCTTTGCCAACATTATCTTTGCCGACATGACACTGTCACGTGTCAATGACCCTCACTAATAGACACATCACTTCATTAGGAGAAGCATGTCTAATTAGTGAAATGTCTCAGATGTAGGGCGCGTGTATTACACGAGCCTCGTCGTTTGTGCAGAGATCTAGGTTTTTTTGTTTGTTTCTGTTGCCGCCATCTAAAGCTGTCTTTCCATTGTCGGCCTGTGTTGTTTCCTCGTCGTTTGTTATGGACCTATGTCGCCTTTATCTGCTCTTCGATGGGCATTAACAACTCTTATACATCAGTGGCAAAGCCACTGGTGTCTTGGTTGAACCAGTGGCGATTGCTCATTCCATACGACAGCCATAAACCAAAATGGTTGACTTGCAATAAGTCCATATAATACAATAACAATAATGTGCGCCAGAAAGAAGTTTTGTAACTCATGAAATCATGTCACTACGGACACTACAATACATGATAAATGAAAATAAAGAAAGAACAACACAAACGTAGGTAGGCCGTAGCAGGCATGTCATAAGAGTCACTACTGTGAAGTTGGTGATAGCTGATCTGAAAAAAAATAAAGTTGAGGAGAGTCAGACCTCGTTGAGTAAGCTTATATCGTCCTACGATACCCAATGCTATGGGCACAGTCATGCATGAATATCAAAATACATGCACATCATGCTATACATCCAATCACATCAACAACACAAATAAATTGTAGGGAAGAATATCTGTAAGACCCTAATCTCCAAGGGTAAGCCCTTACAACTCTAAACCTCAAATGTCTACGGGGAGCTATGCATCACCAACGGCCCAACCATGCGCCTATACTCATGTAGCCGTAAGACTCTCTTAATCCAAAAGGGATGCGGGGAGCCAAGCATCACCAACAAACCAGCCCTCGCTCCAACGTACAAAGTCATAAGTACACAAATAAGGGTCTGATCAAGAGTCAAGCATCAACCAGGATCGGCCCATAACATATCTCAATATCATAAACAAAACAACTCTCATAGTCATAACCAGTGCATATCTGGTCCTCAATATACCCATCAGGTGGAACATCCTACAGATCTTTCCTTCCCCATAATCAAACATAGCAATACATATCAAATTATTAAGCATTCAATATATCAAGTAAACATTAAGCTATGCAATGACCAATGCATGTATGCAATACCCAACCCAACGTATCCACTTAGTTAATTCGATATAAAGACTTCTATTAAAACAGGTAAGCATTACTGTATATGCGCGTTCGCTATATAAGTATCGATCGATGTATATATAAATACATATGCTTATGAATGTGGTTATGCATTGCTACATGTTGTCATCTATAACATCATTAAACAGTATTCATCTCCTGGTACAACTACGGTAACAATAAGTCAGTATGAACTTACCTGATAACCAAACTCATCCATCTGAACCTTCTGATGGGGTCCTGCTCCTGCTATACTTAGTAAATCGAAAACAAAATATCTCAATTAGTGCTATTAGGAGTTATTGGGCTCAAATAACAATTTAGGTATCATCTGAAATGCCTAAGTAGTCCATTTCTGAAATTCAGAAAGTTCTCTTATTCTCGCTTAAACATTCCGTAATTTTTAATTCGCAAACCATTGAAAATCTCACCATGGTTCTTTAGAGAAAAATGATCAATATAATTTTTAGAAATTTTAGAAATTTTTCACAAAACCTCCGAAAACCGAAATATTTCTCTGGTCATCGGAATATTTCATCTGATCACCAAAAAATCTTCAGTCTTAGGATTCAACGATTTTTATAACAAATGAAAACTCTTGATTAGTAGAACAACTTTCTCCAAAGTGACATACTTATATTCTTAACATATTTGAACTAATTGAAGAAAAACAAGCAGAAATCCTAAGCTCTTTTTGTGTCAATCAGCAGTGATCTAGGTGGAGGCTAGCAACAAGACCATGGGGATTTTGTTCCTGATGTCGAGACGAGTCGAATGGTGGTGGTGGTTGGCAACAACCACCGAAAGCGACGGATCGACGATTAGTGTCTTTCATCAGTTTTCTTGCTCAGCTTTTAAGATGATTTAGGTGGCGATGGTAGCTAAAATAGGTATGGTTGTGACTGGCTTGTCGAGAGAAAGAGATTGGTATATAACACTAACAGGTTTGAGTCACCGACAGTGAAGAATGGTTAGAGAGAAGAAATTCATAAATAGTATCTTTTGGGAAGGGTTAAAATGAAATTATGAGCAAATGGGGAAAAGAAGAAGTTGTCTCTTATATATATATATCATACGGGATGTTACATTCTCTCCCCCTTAAAAAAAATTTGTTCTCGAATTCTATAATAAGGTTTATTAAGGAAACACGCTTGAATAAAATTCTCTCATCTCTCGCTCTGTCTCCCAAGTAGCTTCTTCAAGGCGACCATTCCTCCACATCACCTTAACCATGAGAATTTGTTTTAATCGAAGCTATCGCACATGTGAATCAACGATAGACTCTGGCTCCTCTTCGTAGGTTAAATTCTAGCTCACTTCCACGCTCTGCGGTTGGAGTACATGGGAAGGGTCGAGAATGTACTTGCGAAGCATAGAAATATGGAATACTTGATGGACTTGGATCATGTCCGGAGGTAATGCCAACTTGTATGTCACATTTGAAGTGAATCACACGTTAATAATATGATAATCAAACACACAAGAAGGGGGGTTGAATTGTATATATTTTTTTTTATCCTCTTTTCGTTTCAGCACTTGTTTAATCAAATTGCTATTACTTTGTTAATAATGAAACAGTAAGCAATACAAG